>HG713303.1:0-13082 GCA_000499725.1 Eimeria brunetti | reverse complement strand
CTACACACAATGCACATGCGCATGCCAGGTGCTGTATTCCGGTGGGGAATGCCCCTCTGTTGCTTTATATTTCGCGTCTATGGGCTCCAGCACACTTGCTGCATAGCAAAGTGTCGCTTCGCTTGCAGATGGAGTGCGCGCCTGTGCATTCTAGGACGACGCGCTCGTTGTAATATCACACGGGCATTGTGAGACCGGTAAGTGCTGAATGTGTTCCTCTCATAAGGAACGCGATTTAATCATGCGCAACGCAGCTTTGGCGACTAAAAATGTGTCTGGCGCTAGGTAGTGCGTGATGAAAGGATGAGGGGCTGCACTGCGAGAGCGCGGCTGGCTAGAGGCATTGTGGAGCGGACAAACTGTAAATATGGCAACGGGCACTGATATCTTGTCTGCATTGAATTGCGCAAAAGCTGATGCAACAAGATGACCTTGTTGAGCTCGCTTTACTGATGCTTTGCCAAGTTGGCGCGTAAGCGTGCAGAGCTTGCCCGAGAAGAACCTGCTGCTGCTGCCTTTCTGCGCATTTCCTCTTTTTCGCTTTGCCGCTTTCAAGGCGGATGCTGCAAGACAAAGTGTCAGATGTGTGTTGGCACCGACAGGTTTGGCGCTGCGAGCTTTGATTTCACAATGGCAGGCATCTCGCTGCTACGATGTCAGTAGCTTGTTCCCTGCCCTGATCAGGCTCATTCGCTGTTTGAAGAGCGCAGTTGTGCTCTTTGTGTTCGCGCACAGGCACCGGCCACAGCGTGCTTCAACACAGGGAATAGTATGTGCCTCCATGCTAAATTTGCAATTGTCTCAATTGTAGTTAGCATATAGGCACAGATTCGTCTTTGTGTTGTAGAATGAACGTTTCACTTTTAAGATGTGCCGTTTTTATGTGTTGTGGGCTTAGCACTCTTAGGATTATACAGACAGGATACCTCCGTAGGAAGTGCGTTGAACGCCCGCACGCGCAGATTCGGTTCGTCATACTATAGCTGTTGTGGCGCATTTTTGCTCTTCGAAGAATTTGCACCTCGTTAGATGAGCTTGGCATTACGTGTGCATAGACGTAGTTCTTTTACTAGTGTCTAGAGGATGTGTCTTTCGATGAGGTCCGTGTGTTCTCTGAAATCCCGTTCGGTAGCATAAGGCAGCAAATTGCACTCAGGCGCTCTCCTGGAGTCCGTGTAACATTGCCGTCTACGCAAGACTGACATTTTGCGACGTAGGGTGTATTATTGGAACTGCGTGGCCTCAGGCTCTCGAACTGATTTCAAACTAATCTTTGCCATCATCAACAGAGGAAGGGTCCACCTTCCACGCTGCTCTCTATGAAGCTCAGTAGACAGGAGAGGTGGAATGCACTGGCAGAGAGTACGTCACATGCGTCGAAAGAAGCGCAGAAGACGACGATCGGCACCTTTGCTCATCTAGAAAGCTTTTTAGCATTAACCTGGACAGGTGCCATGAAAGCAATATGCACGTGTTTTGAGTGGCCTTGCCGGAGTAGTGGTAGACACCAGGGCCTCCGTTGTTCCAACATGACGCCATATATTGCACACGCTTACAAGCGTGCTCTGTCTTGTTGGCAGTACACTTTTCATGCGAGTGTGTCAATATTCACCTACCGTGGATTTGCATACTGTTGTCAATGTGCTGCCTGCCTCTGTAGCAATTAGTCTATTTATGAGGCAACATGCATCTGGGCTCCCGTTGTGCCGAGCACTCACAGTAAGTTATTAGCTGATTGTGGTGTGCCGTACATCGCAGGCCGTGGGTCGTACAACGGTTTAATACTAGGGGTAGTAGGCGCTTAATAAAGGCGTGATCGGAAGTTTTTTGTGTGGTGCATATTGTAGGTGTGCTAAACGTTGTAAGGTGATCGGCGCTAAGAGGCATATGCAGCGTATCTCTAGTAGTGATCGCGCGAGGAAAGTCACTAAAAATGCCGAAAAGAGCCAAGGCCAGACGTTACACACATTTTTCATAGGCAGGGTGCTTGGCTTGCTAAGCCACTAGTCGGGGTCACATTCGCGGTTACCAGCCTGTGCACCAGGGCTCCGCCTGCTTTCTAATGTTCCAGGGTCCCGGCGTGTCCTGTATGCAAAGCCCAAGGGACGCCCTAACCCGTAATTTTATAGTATGTGCGTCGGCGCAGAGGACTAACCATATAATAAGTAAAAGCCCACCTGTATCATGGTGTCTGGCAAATTGCTTGGTTCTGGCGGCTTTGTGCAGCGCCGAGCAGCCAGCTATATGAAAGCCTTTGCTGCATACAAAGGCAACGAATGCAGCAACTGCAGGAGGTCTTCAGTATCCGTTTCCAAGAAGCGACTTGCCGCGGTTGCTAGTCGATATGGTGCACATTTAGTGGAGGTGTAAGCCCTGCAGAACGTGCGTTGAATACTACATTCATGATAAGAAGAGCGGACGTGTTTTCAGTAGGAGACGTCGAGACCCCAAGCTCGACAGGACACTTGGGGACTGCTATTGCAAAAGTAGCGATTTTATACGGACGATAAATTTCGGAAATAAAAGCTTATTCCTCTATAAATGCAGCATTGGAGCGACAATGCCATAGTCATACTGCGGCTGTGTGTAGTTGGTGCTGCCTTCTGCAGAAAGTGGACACTCCGTTTCACGTTTAACATGGCGCTGCGTTCGTGGGTTTTGCGCAGTCCATGGGTAGACAACCAACGTGTTATAGGGTGTCACCGCGCCGTGAGGGGAAGCTCACGCGTTCCACTGGGTAGCCTGACAGAGCCGGGTTTTCTGTCCGAGTATTAAAAAGCAATAGTGTGGTGACATACTCTCTCTGAAGAGAGTGAGTCTGAAAATTTCTTGTATAGAGGGAAACGCTGACGTTAGAAACAGGGGCGCTCGCGCTTGTGTATTGCAAACGGCTGTTGGCGAGTCTAGCGCTTACTCCTCCCAGAGGGTGAAGTGCGCTCAGTCTAGTCAAGTGGTGACCTTGCGGGTTTTCTTCAGAAATAGTTAATCTTTGCCAAAATATTTAGACGCCTCCCCGGTTGCACTCGACACGCGCAATTAACAAGCGTTTCCGTCCCTCTCACTGGAACCCCTATACAGCGTTGTCATTCCTATAATCGTTTGGTACGGCCACCACTTCATCCTCAGCTTGTCACTGCCGGTCGTACAATGGCGGGTTTCGTGGCAACGGGGCGCGCACTGCGTCCGCAACGTCAAGATTTTGAAGAGGCGCGCATTTCATACCTTTTGAAAAGAATGCAAGTCTATTTAGCCATGTTCGCGCGCAGCGTCAAACCCGCTAGGAATATTACGTGGCGTAACGCCAAGCCTATAGGCACATGGACTATAGGACTAAAAATACATTTATGGCTACAGACGTTTGAGGCTATGCATTTCCGTGGTTTGGAAGGCAGTCTGCCAAGCGGAATGCTTCGGTACATACGGATATTTTGCAAGACACAGCTATACGGGTTTGTTCGAAGCATTTTGGCCGGGGGGTGACGACTTCTTGCTCTGGCTGTAGAGAACGGATAGTGCCTAAAGCATCCTGAGGGAAGCTGGGGAAAATGCAAGGCTGCTTCCGTGTTGTTGTATTTTGGCGGTTCATACGAGGTAAATGGCGGTTGTGGCCCTGTCAGATGATGTCTGCTTAGGTATGAGTTGACGTAACAATTTTGTATCCACCAGTAGCACAAGTATCTTAGCATTTAACGGCAGATGTTTTTCGTCCGGCATTCACAAATCACAATCCGCGCCAGCTGCCTAACACTGGCAGGGGGTGCGTTGCATAAGCAAAGTAAAGTGTCCAAAGAAGCACTCTTCTACAACTATTCATTTTTTTAAGAGATTTCCCTTGTTTTCCTGTGACCGGCGTTGCATGCATTATGCGTCGTAACACGTTGTAGATTTGAGCCGTTTAGTTTTTGCGTTGGTTAATGCTGTGCAATCAGCCCTGCCAAAGCCCTGCCCTGCCAAAGGCTGTGATGCCTCGTTGGTGTGCAACAACACATCAGTGACCCATCATAAGGGCCCGTTCTCTACACTCTACCAGTCTCTCGCGTGCGCATTAGAGCAAGGATAAGCGAATGCAAGCATAACAATCAGAGTGTAAGCGATGGAGTCTAGGTGTAGCATGTAATTCGCCTGTCCGCCGGGTAGTCCTTTGGTTAAGAATGGTGGAGGACCACTGTAGATGGGGGAGCTTTCACCCGATAAAATCCGATAGTTCAGTATTTGGATATGTGAGCTGGCTCTTGCCTGTTTTCGTCATGTTTGAACAATAGTCCCCATTGTCATTGGAATGGTGCGTTATGTGCGGTGTGCGTTGAGCGTGCTCTTCGTCACTTCCACGATGGTCGCACGAGCTTTTGTGTAGCAAAAGTAACATGGAGTGTTTAGAGAATTTCCTGGCTGTAGAGTGCCTATTAGCGCCCGTATTCAGTCAGCCAACAGAGCAAATGGGGCGTGCGTGTCGGCGCGTGGGTGTATGTCATATACAGAGAAAGTCGGCCAGCCTAGCAGTCGTTAGAGAAAATCAGTCGTATTGCAGACTGTGCGTCAATGGCTTCTCTGCATCGATTTGTATTTGCGCTGTGCTGTCGAGCACAGCCACATCACACGGCTAACTAATTAGGCCGCAGTGGCGCCCAGTTAAAATGGATCGCGCACGATGAGGAAAGGTGCGGAAGTAAAGTAGTGTTTTATATACTGCTTTGTGTAAGAGATACATTATATGAGAGTGTCGATAACAATGCATATGCTATCGTTCTTGAAATTGTGTATCTTAATGGTGGCTTACACTTGCTGGAACTCAGTATTGTCAGACTCAGCTTTTTGTCTGGGCTTCAAGAAAGTGCGGCTTATACCGAATCCATGGCCAGAATGGCCCCGTGATATCAAATAACATGACGCAGAAGCTCAGTGACGGTGCATTTGGCGGTTTTAGGATAGGCTTGCCCAACTGGAGGCGAAAAGTGGTATTGGAGGGAATTGGTGGCGATACAGATGTTGTGGCTGCTTCCTGAGACGCCCAGTTGTCTGGGGGAATGCCCGTACCAGTTTTTGGTGGAAAGTGTGACACCACACTTTTTTAGAATCTTTAATGGCAAGACGTCGAACCATTCCTTCTGTTTTTCCGAAGACGTTAGACGACTATGCAACTTTCAACATGTTTCAGGCGCGCACCTGTGCTTAACGGGGCCTTGAATGCTTTGGCGATTCTGCGGGGAAAATGCTCCAGCCTGCAGCAGATGCACACCCAACACATAGAACGCATTCACTTCGATGTAACCCTAAACTGGGGAACACCCTGTGCGTGTTAATATCAGTTCTTGTGGAGCTGTTGGGACAGTTCTTGACCCTTTTACTATGCTTAGTTCTTGAGCCTAGAAGAATGCGCAGTTTGTGTATGGGAGGCGCAGCGCCCAGTCGCACCTTTGTGCCGCACCAACAGATGTCGCATTCTTTACATGTATACCGTATACAATACCGCTAGGTTGGAAAAAAGAGTTGCGTGCATTCAATGTGAACGGAGCTTGTGCGCCGTAAAATACACTAGAGGGACGCATTTTCTAGCATGAGGTATAGATGTTGGGACCTAACAAGGTCTTCTAAGCTCTGTGGTGATGATTTTGAGGGATGCGCTTTTGCTTGGTCATTACTGCTTTCCTGGTTATGACTGTTCAAGGGAAGCTGATGGGGGGGCATCCGCTAGGCATCTGTTACTCGTACCGCCCGTTGTGGCATTTCCTTTACCATATGGCGCAGTGCAGTGCATTGTAACAATGCAGAGGGCACTGGGATGTGGCAGGTAAAGCCTTTGCTAAAGCAGCTGTGCGCAGTGTATGTTCACGTTCACGCTGCCTTCGCGCAGCGTATAGAGAAGGGTTTGACGGGCATCTCGACATTTTGTGGCAGGCTGTTTACTAATGCAACAAATAACTGGGTGTCTTTTAAACTCCCTTCGGTGTACTAGTCAGAAACCAACAGTGGCAACTGTTTGTGTGCTTGTCAGGGACAATTCATTTTGCAGCTGGTGCGAAGCAGGGCATCCTAGTAAAGAAGACAAGAACGAAGCCACGTACAACTAGTTTCACCGCAGGTTTATCGACTACGGGCATTGGGCCTCCTCGCTTTGGTACCAAGCGACAAAGCCGCCATTGGCAACCAAGGGGTTTTAGGTAAGGGCGAGGTGAAGTGTGTGAACCAACTGGAAGTGATGCGTGCATATCGGGTGAATTAGAAAGTAAGCTAGGCGCTGTCCAAGCCCATCCCACTACATTGCGTTGAAACCGGATGCGCTTTGCGTGGGATTGCCCCATTTGGTTTGTTGTATATGGCCCATATAGGGGAGTTTTAGCTACGCAAATCGCCGGCAATTACGTTTACTTGCAGACCGCTTTTCTGCATGTGCCTGTCTTTGTGAGCCATTAATGCACCCCCCTTCAAATTAGTGATTACCTAGGCGTTGCTAACTGACACGTTTGGCTGCGTACCGATCATGGCAGAGTGGGTGTCGCAAAGTGGTCATCGCAGAGTGTCTGTGGCTGTTTGCGGACACTTTGAGTACGTGTAAAGGATATATATGTATGCACACACCCATATTTGGCACTTCTACTAATTTATTAAAGTGCTTCTGCACAGCGATGCTGACGGGTGTGAGCTTGCGCCTCCAGCTGGTGCGTTGTGTATGCCAAAAAGCCACTCGATAATATGGAGCTGGGAAATGCCAAGGCAGGCAAGTATGACGTTTGCTGGAGTGCTCTAAGAATGCAACCTCGCGAGTCCCGCAACCACTGTTTGTCAATAACTAAAAGTGGTTGCGGGACTTGCGACGTTGCATTCAAAGCCCGCCGCTCGCCGCAGCGGGGCTTGGTCTGTATCCCCCATCAAAGAGCCTTCTAGAACGTAAGTGTGCTTGATGTTCTCTCCGTAGAGATATTTCGTATTTCGTCTGCAGGTCGTATGGCAGAACTTGCTCTTCAGAAAGTACGGCGAGGGGAAATTTTGAGGAAAAGGGGTCAAGGGTAGACCCATACAGGGGAGACAGCTTGTGTTTATTGCTATGACCCAGGAGTGACTGATACTAGAGGGCTATGCTAGTCCTCAAAAAAAACGATAGATGCGAGCTACAAATGTTCGTATAAATGGCGATATCTTGTTCAATCTTGTTTGTGGCTCCTTCCACCAGGTTTGTACAAGAAAGCGTCTACATTGCCCATCCGTGATATAGACAAAGCACGTTTTACGACGCTGTAGAGATGCCTTGATTATTTGGCAACTACACAGTTTAGCCCTCTTGAGTACAGCCTCGCTGGCAAATTACACGATGTTTCATGATCACCTCATTGCGTATGGCGAGTCGCCGCACACTTACATACTCTCTTCTCCTTCCTCGGTAAGAGGCCTCTCGATTAACGTAGCCGATGGGATGGATATTGAGGTAGAATTCAGACTTTGCTTACGCCAAAATGCGCGAGGCGCGTGATTGTATTCCACAATTGATTCATCTCGCGCACTTTGGGCAAGCTGGTTTGCTTGACGCGATCTCTCTTATGATGCTGTGCTATGGTTGAGCTGAATAACAGGCTGTACGTGATTGAGTTTTAATAATAGAGCATGAAGAAGCTTGGTTTTTGGTTTCACCACCGAGGTACAGACGTAGTGTCTCGCGTATATTAGCTTTCGGAACGGGTACAGGTGGATCATTAAGCAAAGCGATGCGACAAGAACGTTTTCTACTAAGTTTTTCTGACACCTATGTTGGCACCCACGCGCTTAATGTAGGTAACCTGCTTCGCCGAGTAGCAAGGACAGTCTTCTAGGGTCCCATCTCATCCGACCGTTTAATGACGACCACCTTTTGCTCCGGTCTAAAATTCTCTTCTCCCCGTTTGGATGAAGAATTGTGGGAATGCGTGGTGCTTGCCAACTATACCTGCACGTGGTCTGGATACCCCTTTCAACAAACACTACAGGCTCTGCCAATTTCCTAGGCAGTGCGTTCCGTAGTCCCTGTTGCGCCTTAAATGGAGCACAACGTATGCAGCGGAGAACGATAGTTCATCGCACGTGGAATATGGTTACCGCGAGCCTACGGCGCGTCTGGACCATGCGTGGTAGCCCTTTCATGGCAACGGGCTAGTGCAGTGCTAGCCCTGGCACATACTGGCAGTCGAACAACTGAGAGCTGTTGTGCGTATGTTTAAACAGTCAAAAGGCGTAAGCCATGTACAGCCCTTCAGGATGGCCAGGAGTTCGGTTACTGCATTTTCGTTTAACCAGGCGTACTCCCCCAAACTGCTGTCTTACTGTCGTTGCCGCGGGAACCGCAATCATCCAGGCTTCGTTGTTAAGACGTTGTGTAAAAGCTCTTCCGGAAACGCGGATAGCCGTTAGTCGTAGTGAATGTGCCTGGGTCGCTGTTGCGCTATAAGATTGTGTGTGATACAATCCATGTTGACGTTGCGAGAAAGCACAACGTGCGGCGTAGATGCCATCACAGGTATGGCTGGCGAAATAGGACTGTACCACCTTCTGCCCCTAAACATGTATATATGTCAGTCGGCTTGCGAAAGGCTCAGTATTTCCCTACCGTTTGTATTCCTATTGCTGTTTTGCTGGGTTTTGCATGATTTGTGACAAGTAGGGTATTTCTAAGGATATGCATGTTCTTTATCGTCATACCAAAAGAGCCAGGATGTGTTAAGGCCACGCATTGAAGCATGGCTTCTGGTATCTAGGACCTCTGCTAGGCTGTTCTGCCATACTGTGTTGCAAAGGGCTGCTTTCGCTTCCTGAGCATGGTGGTCACCGTAGTGTGAGCAAAGAGTTTATTCCGTGTGTGTGCAGGAAGTGGGTGGTTTTATGCATAGCAGTGTCTGATGTGTTTCTGGATTGCCTGATAGAGAACATGTAGTGTCCCCGTTGCGGGAATTCGTGTTAGCTCAGCGCAACCCAGCTCAATATAACATAGCAACCATAGTTGAGGCGGTATGCGCCTTGCGTGAGGCCCGCTCTTTTGTAGCGTTGACGTCTTATAATGGATCATTCAAGGGCTGCTGCAGCAGCAGAAGCCGCTGTAGGCACCATCCTGTCCCAGGGATCCGCCGGCGCACTCCGGTACTTCTTGCGCGCGCCTTGTAACAAATTCTGCATGTGTGTAAGGGATTTACTATTGCGAGTTTTCTACATATAAATGCACTTGGATTTGCATACAGGCACGCGAATAAACTTTGCAACCCTCCCGTTTTGCCATGGGACAGGGTGTTTTCCTGGATTCGTGATACGCAAAAGCAGTTTCTGGGAAGTGACGGTAATACCCCTGCACTCCCGTTGCAGGCGCACGGTGTCTGTAACAGTGGTGCCACATGCAGTAAACAATACAACGCTACGCGCAGGATGTATGTACTGTTCTGGCACACACCCGCAACACCTGTAGGGTGATGCGTAGGTGGGGCGCGCTGTACAGAGCTGTGCCGACTCGTGGGTAGAGACCGCCGGGGTCTTCGGAGGCTGTTTTTATTCCCTTCCCAGCTTCGGCTATGCGATCGTTTTCGTGCATCGGTCTAAGCCTCCTGCGTATCTACAATCGATTCTGCTGAGGACGCATTTAAGGAGGACAGTGCATGTTTTTTCTATGGCGCCGCTGTTCTGGCCTACCCTTCGGATGAAACCTATACGTGGATTCCCCCAACGAGCATCAGTTCACGGCAGGCCCTTCTAGCTGCTGCAGTGCAGTAAATTCGGAAGGCAAGGACATCGTGCAGGGAAGGTTCTGGCACCTATTTGGGGTGCTTTTCTTCGAAGCAGTAGCTAGAAAATATACTCCTGAATGAAAAATGCTAGTTTGTGCGTCCGTTCATCTGGGTGGGACTACTAAAACAAGTGTAGCGCACAATCGTGGGGAGCGGCCAGAGACTTTTGCGTTAAGTGATGGCTTCTTAAGGCTACAGATACCTGGTTCAATATTTCGAGTAGTGGCTGCAGGCCGCTAAACAAGCATTGAGGTAGTTGCGTATAACGGTAGTGGCGGGGCGGTTGCCCTGTTCGCGTTGACCCACAATTACCCCAAGTGGGTCTTTCTTTTGGTGCAGATGTGTGCAACGGCCGTTACATTATTTGTTTTGGTACCTTGTGCGTAGCATGTTAAGCATTTTGCGCTTGGAGCGTGATATATTTGTTTGCTGTTCCTGTCGACTTGTGCGTTCATTTGCACCATGGACAGCCTGTGGACATTGGCATACGCACGTACATACGTACGTACGCGTGGACCACTTTATCTGCATCTGCACATATTAAAACGAAACGCTGGTTTAAACGCGCATCTGTGAGGTAGGGCTCCTCCGTGCGTCTGATAGATGCACATGTCTGCAGTACGCGTACTGTCGACATGCTCTGTCTACCATAATGGCGGAATTTATTGCCGCACCTAACTCACAGCGTGTTTTTCCTTTGTTACATATGGATTGGGTGCTTGCAGAAAGTGAGTGTGGAAGTTTTTGTTCAACCTTGAACGTTGTCGGGAATGTGGGCAAACAACTGGCAGGTTGGTCGTTGGTCACGCTCAGATTGCTGCCGTGAAGACAGTACTCAAAGGATACAAGGTTTCAGTTGGCATCAGGTCCTGTATTACGGCAACATGCCCCCCGAGAACATGCGGTGCAACGTTTGTTGACTGCGCTTTACAATCACCTTTGCCGTTAATGTTCAAGTGCAAGAACTCACGCCGACGCTGTTCTTTGGAAAGCGGAGGCTGTTGTACAGCTTTTCTATTAACCCAGCACATTTTAAGCAACCATTGTGGCATTGATTATGCTGCCGAAAAATTCAGGACGTAAGCAGCAATCACAGGAAACAGCTACCGAAAGCTCGCCATCTGCGAATCGCTGTTCCTGTCTGTATTTTGCGGTAGCCTGTAGTGCAGGTGTGTGCTTGCAAGCTGAGTGAAGACTCTGGAAGGACAAATATTGACGTATTCTGTTGAAGTGCTAGTGATTACCGCTTGCACAAGGTGACGTAGCCTAAACGTGGCGACCGTCGCGTACTGATATCGGGGTAACACCTCTGCTGAGCACTTTGATAGTCTTGCACGAGTGTTGATTGGCGCTGCAATGAATCTGCGCTCCGGAGGCCAGCATTATAGTGGCCTCCCGAACGTTGTGTCACATTTGCTCCGTTGAGCACGTTTATAGGCACTTTAGGCAGTATGTCGGCGTTTTCGTTCCGGACGGGACGCGGGCGACAGACCAAGCATGAAGTGAAGGGACCACTTCATAGGGTCAACTGCAAGACGCCTTGCTTGATCGTGTTAGAGAGCAACAATTGTTGAAAAGGTGGGGTGTNCATAGGGTCAACTGCAAGACGCCTTGCTTGATCGTGTTAGAGAGCAACAATTGTTGAAAAGGTGGGGTGTGTAAGGGGGACGTAGCAGTTCTTTTCCGCCCAGTTTAGCAAGCGTCGCTAGCTGGTTTAGTTCAGCCGCGTGCTCAGTGTCGGAAGGCCACTTCAGTTGCCATATCCAGTATTTGTCGTCGAATGCTCTATAGACAGTGCCATCGGCCCCGTTCTCCTGGATTTCACCGGTGTGTTCGGAGGTCTTCCACAGCCCGAAAGTAATTTTGTGAACGACTGACCCTATTCTTCTTTTCCACCGCTTTGTACCTTATTGTTCTAGGCGCCTACCCCATAATGCCCAGATTTTAGAAACAACCGATTCCTGCAATGAATGCAACAGCTTGCGCTCCGAACGAGGTCATGCGAACAAGCTGCTTTACCCCCAAGAATGTGCGTGCCAAGGGGCATGTGGACTGCCTGATGTGCCGTGTGGAGTATTAGGCGGGTTCCCTTGCA
This sequence comes from Eimeria brunetti, assembly GCA_000499725.1. Classification (NCBI taxonomy): domain Eukaryota; phylum Apicomplexa; class Conoidasida; order Eucoccidiorida; family Eimeriidae; genus Eimeria; species Eimeria brunetti. The sequence goes on along the minus strand of HG713303.1, from coordinate 1,253 downwards.
GCTGGGACTAATTCCGTAAATTATTGCAGACCTGCATGCCGAGACATGCAGGTCTGCACTTGTGTATCCCTTCCGTAAGTAGGCGCTAGGTAATCGTGCGCAGTGAAAAATGTTTGCTGCACTTGCGGTTAACCCTTTGCGTGCGTATCATTTGCTTTTCCCAGTATCAAGCCAGCCGCGTGCGGATTCGCGCATGCAACGTTTATGGAAGGGCACGGTGAGCTCGCAGTAGGGGTCGTACATGCTTGCCCATGGCGCGTTGATATTCTGGCTTATTTTTCGACACCAATTCTGAACAGGAGGAAGTACTGGCGTTTCCTGTTATTGTCCACCTTGCACAAGTGTAAATTGGCTCGGGAGCCTGCGGCAAGGCTTGTTGAGTGTGCAGCAAGTGCGCCGAGTGTGCCCAACGAAAGCATACAAAAGCTAAACTGCGCAGGGTTGACCCCAAGGCAGTATTCACGACACGTGGTAATTGTGGGAGGACAAACGGCTTCATTTTCGGTTGAATTGTATGTGGGCGTGTGGCCATTGTCTTCATCATGGTGATGGTGACTACTGTGGCATGTCTAGGGAAGGGATGCCCCGCTGCAGATGTGTGAAGNTCTTCATCATGGTGATGGTGACTACTGTGGCATGTCTAGGGAAGGGATGCCCCGCTGCAGATGTGTGAAGATGGATCGGCCTACCTCCCCTAGCCACTCACCAGTTGAGATTAACCATATTTCTCGCTGGCCTGTGGCCGTTAGGCATGCGGCGTTACGTTCTGTTCGCGAACTGGTATTTAGCGGAGCAGCTTTAGCCCATGGAAGTATTGCTGGCCGGTGAATGCCTGAAAAAGCAACGTCCTAAGCCTGGCACATCCATCGCCACTTCCCGGACTGACAGATCGTTAGTTCATGATTTCGCAGTGGTTCATGACAGGGATAAGCAAAGTACCCGTGGAGCGCGTCAGCGCATACGTGAACAACTGAACGCGGTTGCTTCCTGAGCAAAGGTCTAAGCTGCAGCCGCAGTGAGCTAGAGATTGGGAGCTTTATAGGTCTAGCTCAACATTTGAATATGCCTAAAGGCCCCAGCCAAACTGCGTGATAGTGGTCGTGAGTGATAATAATAGAATAGTGCATTAAAACGACGCCAAAACTGATATTTTTGAATCGTGTTTGTTAGGTGACGCTCTCGTAAAAGCCTGCCTTTGGGCTGTCTTCAAGGGTTGTGGTGGTTTTGGATTGTAAGCTGCCAGCCTGTGCGGA
>HG713299.1:3208-19634 GCA_000499725.1 Eimeria brunetti | reverse complement strand
TGGTTAATCTGCATGAGCCACTCCTTTGGGCGCTCGCCGTTAAAGTCCGGTGGAGCCCGAAACGTCCCTCGACGTCGGTCACTCGACGTAAGGGATCGGTCGGAGGTGCTGGCCAGCCTATGCAGCGTGAATTCCACGACTTTCTGGAAATGCTCCTGCATGCGTAGTAGCCGCTCCTTCGGGGTATCTTCCGTATTGTCCCTAAGAATGGACCGCCCACCCCTACTAGATGCCTGCCTCGGCTGGTGGCTGGCTGCGGGGGCAGAGTTGTCCGGGCCCTGCATTGGCATAGGAACCATTGCCGGTGTGTTGATCGGGGTTCTGGGCAAGGCCCTTCCTGTAGGCGGTGTGAGGGGGAAGATGGGTCTGTTGTATCGCCCATCAGTTAGCTCTTATTATTTATTTATTTATTTATATATATATATCTTTTTTTTCTTTCTTTTTTTTTGTTCTTCTTTTTTGAGCTGACCGGCCCGTAGTCGACTGGTTCCGTCTCTGTTCACAATAGCCCTAGGTATTATCACTCAGCTCGTTCCACAAGGAATTGCCCTAGCTGTGCTCTCTTTATTTCCAGTCCCCGTATTTATCACAATGTCCAGCAACAACAAGTAGCCCCCTTTCGTCAGCGTGCAGGCCATTATACGCTCTATCGTGCCTCAGCTGTTTCCATTCATTCATTCATATCATTCATAAGGTACATCTGATTAGACCCGTCAGACTCTTCCTCCCAGCTTCAGCCTTCATACATGGTGGTCATACGACGTACTCCTCTTGTTTCCGTCACCTTTGAATCACAGTTGATCTCCGGGAGTGTTCCACATCCCAGTATCTAGCCACGTCCAACGTCGGACTCCGAATAAGCCGCAAGCGCCATGCCATCACCGTTGTATGCAATCGCTTTTTCCCTTGCAGGTTAGCTACCCTCGTCGTCCACCAAAATTGTGAGAAGCATCTCTTTGCTTGCCAACAAAGAGAGCTTGGGGCTCTGGGGATCTCAGGGCCCTTGGGACCTCAGTCTCACCAGTGAGCAACAAAGACCAACCTTGGCCTGCGACTTGTGCCCCCAACGACAACACAAACGCAGTCAGAAGCCAGTTAGTGATTTTAAAGTTGAGGTCCCGATTCCCCTCACACGATGGGGTATCAAGAGCTAGGACAAATGGAGGGACTGCAGGCCATGGGGATTGATAATGATAGTACGCTCAAACCCTCCTTTGTCCTGGGCGCGCTTTGTAGCATGTGTGATAAACTTCATACTTAAATAACTTATATCGCTCCAGCTTCGGTCAATAGCCAGTAGAGGTATGTGTCTGTCTGTGGGCATCCACCGCTGGTCCCCCACTGCAACCCCCTGACGTTGTTTCCTTAACTGATTGCGTCAGGCTGAGTAGTACTGTGCCGGATGATGCTACCGCTACATCGTTGTTTAGTAAAATAAGTTACTGAAAACTTCAAAATAGTCTGATTATTGGTTAACAACATGAAAAGGAGGGTTCTGCCGTCCCCCCACCTCTGGCAAGGCGGCCCCACGTGCTGGGGCTGGGGCTGGGAAGGGGACAGTCCAGCATGTTGCGTGCACTTCTTGCTACACTTGCAATACTCTCGCTGAGGGTGCAACCCAATTACTTCCTATACTTATTAACTATGAGACTTACTGAAGACTTACTCAGTGTCAAACCACATTCCCTTAGAAGCTAGCACATTTGTTATGAACACAATGGGCACGGCAAACTGAAGTTAGCATTGTTTGCCGTGATTGTAGTGAGTGTTCACTACAGTACCTGTTCTGCCTTGCAATTTTGTCAGTGGACCGTTTCAAGCTTCTTCCTTCCGGTAAATTCCTGTCCACCTGCGGAGCATCAGCTGCTAACCCTACGAATTTCGGAAAGGTCCTCTGCACACGAGTCAGCGGAGCGCTGCTGATGGGTGCCAACGGCTAAAATACTTTCCTGCTACCTCTTGTTAGGGTAATGCGATGCGCCCTCCAGGGGTTTCATCAGGCAGAATGGAGGCATTTCGCTAACAAGACCCCATCAGACCACCTGTCTCTAATCTGCATGCATGTAGTCTCGGCAGCGTCGAAGCCCCTTCCGTGTAGTCAACCCACCGTTGTCCTCGATGTTGCACACTAAGGAGAGCTGTGTCAGGTATAGGACAGAATTCGTTTTGTTCGCAACAGCCTACGGGGTGCCAGCGGTTGGTTGGAGTAAGGGGGAATCCATCTTCCCGCACCACTACGGTGATGCTATCAAGGAGCACTGATTTGTTGCCTGTCCGCTCGATATGCACTACGCTGTAGCATGAGAAGTTCGTTCCGTGCACATGAGCGGAACGAACGTCTGGTCTGCACACCATATGGATCGGACGGTGTGGTTTTGTGCATCATGCGTTAAGACATTGTCGAAGCTCAATCCCAGTAAGCATGATCCGCGCGGAGACGTTCGATTTTCTTAGTGCTTACAGTGCTAAGCACAGGATCTATTGCCTGTGAGAACGCAGAAGAAGATGCACGCGCATCAGGCATCAGGCATAAGGCTAATCAGCCAGAAAAGGGAACGTGATAAAAGAACGGCCGGCACAATTCTGTCGTATTTTCTTCCTCAGGACGCTGAAACCTGTTGCCGGGAAAAGCAAGCGGCTGACCAGGAAAAAGCAGCCTTTTGCGAGTGGGAGGAAAAAGAACTGCGTGCGTTGTTTGGGTGCGGGTTTGGCTGAGGTGTTCCGAGTTCACTGACTTTTTTTGGCTGCAAAGCTAAACCACGGGGTACAGCTGAGAAACTGCGAAGCAGCAGCCGACAGCGAAGGAAATACACCGTCTTACTGTCCTCGCGCACTGTGGAAAAAATTCAGTCGATATACCCCTTGTTACTTTGTTGAACAAGGCTCGCTTCATGGATTGGTGAAGGGACCGGCAGTGAATCGAGTGAGGAGCCGCATAAACGGAATAGTACATCTGTATGCTGGTTCCTTTGGAAGTGAGGCGCTGCGTGTGGAAATCTCTGAAACCGTCACAGGAGCACGGACCCGGGGAGTCAACAGCCACAGAGAGAAAACGGTACCTCTGCAAGCGGCTTCACTTCGAAGTCAGCTGCTGGTAATGGAAACCTCCTTAATCCTCATAGGAGCGTGAACCCGGAGAATGAAGAACAGCTTCAAGGGGAGAAACAGACCAGACGTGGATGTCCGTGAATGTGCAGGTTGCTTTCTGCCGAAACAGTTAATTGTCCAGTTTTGTGGGAGACCTCAGGAATGCTATCTGCCCGCAGCAAAACTCTTTTCTGACCAGGCAGTTTCAGTACCGCTGGCGGACGCCCGCAATGCATGAGACCGTTCACTCCTTTGAATATCTGGGATGCTGAAAAGTAGATGATCCGCTTGCATTTTGTTAGCTTGAAGGTGCCGTAGAAGTGAGACTGCAAATTCATTTGACTGTAGCTGGGGAGGAGCCCTGCGCTTGACAAAAACAATGGGTGTGATTTTTCTTTGGTATTGTCGGCGTTGAACAACGGATAGTCTACGGGAAAGGGAAACCGCTGACGACGACGTGTGTGGACCACAGGCATGAGCTTAAGGGAATGCTTGCACGTCTCAGCGTTGAGAACTAATGATGGTCCCGAAAATTAGTGAACGCTGATGCGCACGATTGTTGGCTGATATATGGGCACTATTAACCTGCTGAGCTACCTTTGACAGGGGAAGGAGCGAGGAGCAAAAGGGGGCATGTAACTTGAGAAGCACACGCGCTACTAAACGACATAACGGGAAGGCTTCGAGACTCCGTTCTCAAACGTAGAGTGAGATGTTCGAAAGGCTGCTAGCTCGGAGAGGCCTTTGTACCATAGGGTATGCTGGCTACAGCTCTACCGGTCTCCAGTGGATACGAGGGTACCCTGAATCTGTACGTGCGCTTTTTGGGGATGCTCTCTCCTTCGTCCGTCTCTTCTTGCATTTAAATCGTGTCCCCCTGTGTTTGCGAACCGGTAGAGGTTGTATCTGACGCGGAAGCCTTTTCACAATCCTACGGTATCAAAGGTCGGGTAGAAGCAACCTGGCCTGCGCGCGACGTTTACTGCTGACGGCACTTCCGCAGTTGCACCACGAAGGATTGCTTTCGCCGCGCATGTGGACTCTGCGACCAAGCGAAAGGGAGATTTGAGTGTTGACACTCAGACAGTTGACACGTATACTGACGGGGAAAACTGTAGGAAAGAGTTTACTGCCTAAAACACAAGATTTGCATTACTTGCACACTTTTTCAGTTTTTCAGAAGACACTCGACAACCTGGTAAGACCGCAATGCTGAAACCGGCAGCAGTTGAATGTTGTGCGGGATTTGTCTGTTTACAACTCTTCCGTCGAACATACTTGTTTGCTGTTCGTGTCTGACTTCGTCGGCGGGACGGCGCTCCTGATGAGAAATTCAGATTATAGGTGTCTACAACCAGAGCAGAGTATGGTCTAGAGCTTTTGAAATCAGGGCTGAGTTAATACAGTGTTCGTGCCCGTTTTAGTCGTGAAAACTTCCGTGAAACGAAACCCCCCTTGCCTCACTTCCTCCGCTTTTTTACTGCGTTGGCTGATTTCATATTGCTGTAGGTTACGGTGTTACTTCTTCCACTGTGTGGTTAACCCCAGCAAGGCTGGGCGTGAACAGGGGTGTAGTTTGAAAGCGCGCTAAATACTGTTCAGCCAAGTTCAGAGCATTTAACAGGATCTCGGCATCATAAACATGGAGTACCTGGTACAGCGAAAAACTAACAGTGCACCGCCGGTGTGATTGGCGTCCTACGCCTTGTATTTGCACAGCTAGCACCCGAGTTTGACAAACCAGAAAAGGTTTTGAGTAACCGGAATATTGCAATTTTAATCCTCGCCGGTTGTCATCCAGGCAGGAGAAAGTGTCGCCCACATTTAAGCGCATGCTATGGGTGGAACTAGAGAGAAGGAAAAGCAACTGCTGTATTTTCAAAACGAAAGTATGACGAACCCGGGAAGTAAACATGAAGCTCGCTGGTCGAGGCGGCAGTATGCACCGCTGCCGCTGCGGTCGGCTCTTGTCAGTCAACTTCAGCATAATGTCGTGCTGCTTACGGAAACACATATGGTTGGGTATTCCCTCGCATACCATGCTATCTTGAAAGCCATCCTTGTCTTTTCAAAAGAGGGCAGCAATGTATCAAAACTGGAGAAAAAGCAGCTTTCCCCGGAAGGTGTGTGAAATTCTGTTAGTTCGCTTAGTTCACCTTTTCCGTAATGGTGCGTTATGGAGGAGACACGATTTATTGGAGGTAAAAAACTAGAGCGAAGTGGTACATGGGGAGGACACCAACAAAAATGGCACGACCTTTTTTCTGTTTAGTGTATCTAGCCCCTAGTGCTAACTATAGATTTTGCTTGTCCGTAATGTGCAGTTGTCCATTGCCGTCTGGCCTAGCACCTGCCGTTAGCGTCTGATAAAAACTTGTTTCTCTCTTCCCACCGGGAATACATGTAAACTCTTGTTTCTGCTTAGATTTGTATAGAACCGTTGAGCCTCCTATTACGAAAACGACGAAAAATTCTGCAGTGATTCCCTATTGTCTAACCTGTAAGATCCACACCCTGAAGCTTACTTATAAGGAGCTGTTGGTAACTACCAGCGTTTAGCAGTGTATTTCCTTCGCCGGGCAAAAAATGCGTCAAACCGCCGCTATTGAGGTTGTAAAACATAAGAACTCGACGGCACTAAAACCAGTGCTTTTGTGGTGTCGAACTTCGAATGATGAAAAAAAAGCCTTGTTACAAAAGCAGATAATCGCGCTCACTCACCAAACTGCCTTCGAAGTTAATTCACTTCCCTGGTACCAAGGTCATGTAGTTTTTGAGTCGAAATATTGGGCGAAAACCTAGCTTGAACGTCGTCAGGCCAATGGCTGTGCGCTAATTTTTTACGCCAGAAAAGACCGACGCCGGTCCGGATATTTAACAGCGGTAAGTGGGAGGTAAGAAAAACATTGTTCGTGAGGTCTGGACGCTTGATAACAAGAGCGTCTTTTTTGGCGTCCACACAGTGATGGCTTTTGACTGCAGATATCCCAATCCTCGATCCGCTGACGCGTTTAGGTGAACCGTATTTGTCGGCAGTTGATGTTCGCTTTTAGCATCACAAATAAAGCAAATGAGCTGTCTGCACGATATAGAAGCGCTGGAGCTTTGCACCTACGGATTCCGCAATTCCGCCCGAACACAGTTTTGCAAATATCCTAAACGAAACAAGGTAAAGCAACAGGTGAAAGTAGGCATAGCTGTCGAAAGAACAAAGACTGGACGCCCGCCCTGCTTTTCACAGGCAGGGGGGCGATCTGGAGAAAACCCGCCGGCCGAAAATAGCTGTTTCTCGCTGCTTTCCATTATTTTGGCATTCCGAAAATTCGGTGGAAAGTAGCTGGGTCCCAAGTGGGAAACGTCAAGAAAATCAATGCGTGCATGCTACATGAATTGAGCGCTAAGGAGGTTGCACTTGACAAACCAACAAAATCGGTTTAAGCCAGGGCTAATGGTGGAAGCAAACACGGATGAAAACAGAAACAATTGCGGTGCGTGCAGGAAAGCTAGAGGTGGGTTCATTCAAGAACTCAACCAAGGTAATTTTATTTGTCACGTCTCACCCAGCCCATCAAAGTGCACCGTTGCAGCTAGCTTTGATTAGGATCCTGTGCCACTCGGTCAGCATTTTTGTAGGTGTATAATGCACTCGCACAGATGGTTGTTAAAGTTCGCGCGTGAAAATCTAAATACGGTCTTAAACAGCATGAAGGAAAAAAATTTCTTGGCATGGAAAAAATTAAATGCGAACACCCTTCATTCATGCTTTTGCAGGGGCAGTGTGAAAGGGTTTTAGCAAGTTCATTCTGCTCTCAGGCCGCGTTGCCTAATCGAACAATCAGGCCTAAATGTGCATCGAATGATTTACTGTAAGCTACTCTTTGGTGACGCTCAAACCCACGGGAAAGTGGAAATCTGTAGGTTTTCGCTGATGGTCAGTGACAACTTCGGGAAGGGAAATTGAGCCTTTTCTCTCGCTGAAGCACCTTTTTTGGTGCTGCGCCGGATGGATAAGAATATCTGGTGTCCAGGTTGAAATACGGTGTATCTGCAGGCAACAAGCGAACCGGCGTCGCATTTAATTTGGGCGGTTTGCAGCTACCCTGCACTTTCACCAAGTATCGCTGTATCAATGATACTATGCCAGGCTTCACGCCAGTACCTTACCTAAAGCGAGACACACCTCCAGATTTTTAAATTCTACCGGCGCCTGTAGCGCAACAGGAGGCGAGTCGCTTTCCTGTTAAAAAAACAAACCCCGGATACAACCGAGGCCGGTGATGATAAATGAGCTGAAATCAAACAGCCTGCCGCTAATATGTGCTTCGCTAATCAAGATAGCCCCGGGAGCAAAGGCGCTGCGGTGTCCAGGGACCACAAAGGCAAGGCCAGTAGAGGACTGGATTTCGGGCAAAGAATGCAAACCAGAAATCCAGGAATCCCCAGTTAGCCTGCAGTACGTTCATATGAGTATATAGAACATGTTTACCATCCAGTTTGGCAGGTCCGCGAAAGCATTTTCGTCGCAGCAAATCGGGGACACACAGCACAATACATGCACAGGGGATTCTCTAGGCCGGGGAGATCCAGAAAGGAATAAAGCTAAGAAGGGTTTTGCTGGGGGGCTGAGGTTCGTAAAGGAGGTGTGGGTATAAAAACAAGTACTCTATAATTACTTTGATATACGGAGGGTAAGCAAGTGCTTTGAAACACCGGATCAAGCCCAACCCAGAAAAATGTTTGCAACGGGCGGGCACCAATGCAAGAAGCCTCACAGCCATGGCCAAGCAAGCAAGCTGTTTGCTTCACTCCGACAGCATTGCTCGATGATTGCCAACAGCGTTGTTCACCGCCAGACTAAAAAACTTGAGAGCAGAGGCAGAAGGCAAATGGAGGGAGCACCAAAATGGTACTCGCTTCCTGCAAGCTATCAAAATGGCATGGACTCATAATTTCCGAGCCTCCAAGCTCGATCCCTCAAAAATATCTTTCCAAGATCCCGATATGCTTTTTCCCTACTGTGGCCCTCCAGTTATTGGATATACGTTGAATCCTAACTGGAAATGGTTAGCTCTACACTCAAAGAGATTTGTCCGCTACCCAAAAAAACCAAACGCAGATGGTGCAACAATCTCGCGACGGACTACCGCCATCGTGGTCCTGGTATGATTTAATTTCGTGGCACACCGGAAAACCCAGAACTAGCCGGGAAACAAGAATACAATTTCTTCTTTCTCAAAGCAGCGGTCTACAGTATGATGGTACACTATTCTCACCAGAATGGCATCATTCATTCACCCGTCTTTTAAGATATAGCTACCACCTGTTCCGAAAAGATGAGGGAAAAGGGTGCAACAAAGGAAGAAATGGATGAATTAACCGTGAAGTGCTAAATCGTAAAGTAGAGTGTGTAGCTGGAGCATGCAAATCGCTTTAGAGGTGACGCGTTTGGTATTCGTAGACGATAAATCCACTCATTAGCGAATCAATTTCCACTTTCTCCATTTTTCCACTTTCCGTACTCACGAGCTTGTCGCATTTGCACCTGTTGGTTACCTGTACAGTACATCTGGTTATAAAAATGGCTGAAATGCCCAGTAGCCTCTTGCGATTCCTGCAGTCTTCAAGGCTTAGGGCTTACGTGCACTACCATGTGACTCACCAGACAGAGGTAGCCGCCTTTGAATGTTGCCTTCTACAGGTACGGCGGTGCACTCAGCCGCCTACACCGGAAAAGAGCGCAAGAAAGCTGTGGATCAGACATGCTTTTATGCCATGCCCTGCTCCGGGAACTCGACTCCGCGATGCCGCCAGCCCTCCATCTCGCTCGGCGGCATCATTCGCTGGAGCCCACAACCTCCCTTGGCCCACAAGAAGCTAAAACTCCCCAAACGTTATGACTCCCAATAGGGTGCTCAAGGCTTGTCTTTTTCCTAATTTTCGAAGACTTCTTTGGGGAATACCCATTACGTTCATCGTGGACCTTCCCCCTGCACTAGCTCATGCAAGCGCTCGCTGGCGGTTGCTCTGTCCCCCTATGTACAGGTTATAAAGCCGACAATCCATTAAAGTCCACCTCTGCTGGTGACGCGAACTTTAGGCCTGCTTTCCCGTTTGCCATTATCTCTCCCAATATGTTCACTCACCTGCCACCCTGGCATAAGTAACGACCGCCCAACGCGTAAAGTGCTAACCCATCTTCGGAACAATCCAGGGCCAGATGGCGTTTTCGCATTACTACTGGCCTCCACGTAAGTACCGGTATAGCCTAGGTCCCATTAGCTGACCCCCCACACGAACCCCAGAGCTCGTTATCCACCGGAATGGAACGTCAGTAAAGTGGGGAACAGGTGCGAAACTCAGTCGTCACACACAACGCGCAGCGGCAACGTGCTAACACACCTGGGGGCAGCACGTTGCTCACCTCCGCCTATAGCAAATTCAGCTACAGCGCAACTAGGACAAGTTTCCTAGGCTAGCAAAAAAGACGTACCACGAATGGATTAAGACAATCAAGAGAGCAAAATGGTCGAATGCGTTACACCGATTCTAAGGACTAACGGTGTAGTCTTACGACCTTGCAGCATCTTGCAGCACCTCCAGGCAGCGCGTCGCGTCGCAACTGTTCGCAACAAAGCATACTACATCGCCTGCCAGTTCGAACAGACACCCATATATGGAATTGCTGCCTCGTTTCCTGTTCCGCTGAAGACCATCGTGAGGCACCCTTGCCTCTGGCCAGTCTTACGTGTGCGTAACATGGTCAGTATATAGAGATTCCCGACGTACAGGCGAGATGCGGGAGAGTGCAAAATATGCACAGAGGCGAACAGACACATCTGATAGATTGGCCGGCACGCCTGGGGTCGACAGAGACTTTTCAACTCTATGAAGTCAGCTAGGCCTTTACAAACCAACATTTGCTACGCTATTTCTCGCTTGCCTATATGAATCTGCCGTACCGGTGCAATTTTCCCACGGATCATCGATTAAAAGCATCCGGATAGTCTGGGCGACCCAGCGACCCGCAAGGTGTCATCTACCCTTTGGTGAATGTTTTGATCGTCTCCTGTTCAGTGCCAGTGACACCTGTAGAAACTGTGAGGCAAGGATGAGGCAAACAAAAATATCTTTATACAGTGCCTGGGAAGTTTGATTTCCACCAGACCCTAATAGTCCAGGAAACCCCATACAGAAATCATTCCACCCCCTCTGGCTCTACTACTTAGGATTTTCCCTTTCTCAAGGCTGTCCAAAGGTATTTAATGCGCAGCATTAATACACTTGTTTAGTTCTTGGTGTCTTAAGACGCTACACCATAGAACGCTGACACGCTTAAATCAGCCGCAAGTCTCAATTGATGGAAATCCCTTGCACGAAATCTGTAACACAACGCACTCGACTAAACAAAACCTATGAGCGGGACAAGCGGCATCAGGCGGCGTCACCTAGGGCACGCCGGCAATAAAGAAAGTTACAGATACGAATTCAAGCCATTCCGCCGTTTGTATGCCATATTCATTAGGAATATGAGAGTGATCAAGCTTTCCGACGCGCCTCCGTATTCTCGCCCGTTCGTTCTGCAGCACACTGCCAGCAGTACCCTGTCCCCCAGATCCACCACAAAAAGGTCTAAACCTTGGGGCGGACGGACACAGTGGTCAAGCCACGTAAGGGTTTCGCCAGTGTCTAGTCTGATAGACAGGCCTTCAAGAGTGCGGATCACACGAAGCGGAGGAAGTATGTATAGTGAGGCTGCAGAACAGGCGCTTCACTTCTCAGTAGGCCGGGACCTCGCCACCTGTGCCTTTAACAGCAGACACGAGCAGGAGCATTCCATGAACCACCACCAACCGGTTGCGCTGGCTACAGTTCCGGAAGAAAGCCGGCGTGTATTACGTGGCCCTGGGGCCGAATGGGCCCACGGCGTAGCCTGACATTTATGGGGTGATGTGGGATATACTGATTTACGCTGTATGGCGGCAGCCAAATCGTCGTGTTATATGAGATCACACGAGGCTGGCATGCGGCTAAACCCCAAGTAGCGAAAACGCACCTGCCTACACAGTGTAAGCAACAAAATGCAGTAACTCTTCCGAATTAGCGCGGCACACGTGCCAGCACAGCTGTCTCCCGAGCCGGGTGTCCTTCTATGACGCGCCTTAGCTTGCCCGGATTTAAGTGACGGCTGCCATTTCCTAACTGCTCTAAAACTTCCCCATCCATGAAGTTATAAAATTCCGTGTGCTCGATTATTTATACGTGAGTATGTAACCACACTTAGCGCAACAGGATGCTGCCGGACATCCTAAACTGTGTCGGGCTCTCAGGCCGACTGCGCCGGCGCGAGTCGGCATGCGCGAACATTCGTTTCTTGCGAAGAAGAAGAAAAATCCGTTACGCAGCAGCTATTGTTCCGTTCCCATTAACGCGGTAGGAATTATCCTGAAACGTATGAGTTTCAGTAATAGTACAATCGCCGTTGGGGAACAGCTGACGTTCGCTGGGGGGGTTGCGCTGGGAACTTATGGAGCTTACCATGCAGAGGCGTGTCTTTCGGTACTTGCTTATAATTACTCCCCGTTTGATGATGCACTAGGTTGGTGAAGGTGCCTTTGTCCCTGAACATGGTGTATAGCGAGGCCTGGACTGCACAGGGACAACCGCTTCCTCACCAGCACCTTGCACTGGCCAGGCGTCGCTCTATTCGGCTACCACCCCACGCCGTCGCGTGAGGATGCTCTGAACCCTACCTGAAACTCACTGGCGGGAACTGCTACCGATTGGGTGGCCGTTAGGGTCACAAGCCGCGCAGCTAGATTTCCTGTTTCGGGCACTCAGCCGTTGGGCTGTGGATTAGTTCCCGAGGGCCCTCAGATCATCGGGGCCCCAACCTCCTCTTAGCAAGTGTGCAAAAGGGGCCTTCATACAGTTGTCAAGAACGTGACTAATTTTAACTGCTAGAGCTGCTCCATACAAATTTGATCCCACGGCAGTTTCGACGGATACGACGGCCACCTGGTGAACGCCGTCAACGCGTGGCTAATCTTGTGGTCTGGAACACCGCGGCACGCCCGTGATTCACTGCGGCTGATACCAAGAATAGTATGCTGGGTGAAGGTTGAGACTGGCAAGAACCGTAGGGGCTTCATCGCGTTAACTTAGGGGATTAAAGAGGCATCGCTGCGGCAGTCGTACGATTCATTTGCTAACCGCTTTCGGTCGTTAGTTGACTTTTAAATAAGTCCAGAGACTGGCAAGGAATCCGCCACCCCTCCAGGCACTTCTCCGTGAATCCAGCTGGATATCCGCGCTTGGCGCTACCGCTGGCACCAACCGAAAAAGCGGCCAACGTACTGGCTACTTCTCTACGGGTAACTGATAGGTGCAGCAACATGCTGAGTTCCCCTCACGTCACGGAAACGAAGGAGGTTGGCAAAAATACCCATCACTACACCGGCATTTGGTCCTTTCCCAGTGCCCGCCCCCGAGAACCGTATTTCCCTGCCCGGTCATCCCCGGTTGCTTGTATGCACCCGAGCTGGGCTACTGGGCTGTCCATATCTAGGGAGCACATAGACAACTCCTCACAGTCTCGGGTACCCCGCCGCCAGGGCCAGCTCCAGACCTCAATGGAATTCAGTCTACAGAGGCTAGCTAGCACCTTTAGCCATTCCACTTCGTTGGGGAACCGAGGTTGGGGATCGTTCCGGGCTCCACCGGAATTCAGCGGACAGTGGGGAAGAGACTGGATACTGGAACTGGTCTTCCCCATCCGCCAGGGGAATGCCTAAATGACAGTGGCGCGACTGCGAAATGTGGCAGCCCGTGTAACCAGGATGTGGGAGTTCGTCGCTGGACTAGGTCATGCCCATTAAGCCAGCAGTTGAAAATGAAGCGGCCGTTGAAGTGAAGGGGGAGAAGACGGATCCCCACCAGGAAGCTGCAGGGGCTGGCGGCTACAGGGATCAGCCAACATAGGCCAAGAGGAGATAGGTTGCAGAAAGCTGAGATGGCAATTCGTTTCCATGGTGTTCTATCCTGAGGAAAAAACCCTGCAGGCAGCTGAAACAAAGGGCAGGCGGGTCTTGGAATCTAAAGTGCTTGTTCATGCTGGGCGAGCATGTCCAGCTGCTGAGGATAAGACTACAGGGACAACACCACGCTCTGCGGCCACGGTGGCTGCGAGGGGCGAAGAGGAATCAGGCAGGCCATAGCGACACTGTCACCGAATTTAGCCTGATAGGTGGGCCAGTTCTATCCTAGGGGCGGGGCCCCTGCAGCAAAGGAAGAGGAACCAGCTCTCTCACGGAAACAACTGGGTAGTAGTCGGCTGCGAGCTTCACAGTTCCAGCAGTTCGCTGTGAGCAAAGAAAACGCAGCCGAAGCATGGGCCGGGAAAGCACAATATGTCCCCGCCCCGCTCAAAGTGCATGCAGAACAGGATTGTCAGCTTTCAGAATAGCGCTGCTCCCGAAAGAGAGCCCGCGCCTGAGAGGCAGCCAAACGCGAAGCTAGCCAGCCTGTCAGTGACAGCAGGCGCTGGCCAACAGGAGCCGCCACTGGCATCCACGACGGACACACCGAATGTTGGGTGCTTGAACACCACGCACCAAAGGGGCTTGAAATATAGTAGCGCCAACGCGGATAGATGCCTTCGTTTGGCAGCTGACGTTTCCCCGAAAAACTGCAAACCCGATGAAGAATGCGGCAGCACACACCAGCACCTCTTCCAACAGGACACACAGGCGGACGAACGTGAACCACAGCAAACAAGAGGGAGAAGCGGAAGGTGTAAAGCATATCAGCAGCCGGA
The DNA here is from genome assembly GCA_000499725.1 of Eimeria brunetti. NCBI lineage: Eukaryota > Apicomplexa > Conoidasida > Eucoccidiorida > Eimeriidae > Eimeria > Eimeria brunetti. The sequence continues at coordinate 5,734 of HG713299.1, read as the reverse complement.
TACAGGAAAGGCCTGAGTTTGAAGACGACGTCCTAGAGGCTTTACGGTTATGCTTTCAATATATCATCATCTAGGTCAAAGTAGAGGTGCAACCGGTTGTGAACTGTAGTTCAGGTCGTAGTTCACTGTAGTTCAACATCGGGACAGGAAGGCCAGACTTGCCAGCCGGTCGCTGCAGCAGTGGGAGGAGACGGCGTGTTTAGGTATTATTTCTACACCTAAAGGGCAGCGAGGTCGACGACCCCTTGGATGCTGGTGTCAGCAGTTGTTGATTGCAGCTCGCTGTGGTAGCTGCACGTGCACTTGCAACGCCTTCTACGGAGCTGTGTCGGCATGTGCTTTTCAGAGTCCTCTCGGGTGAAGGCATCGTGGTGTGCAATGCTGTTCAGCGTGCTGCGGTTGCTGTAGGAACGCTTCGAAGCCACCATCATTTCCCACTGGCTGAAGCCCCGGACGGGATGCTAGTTGACGCCGATTGGCTGTGGTCTGGGATTTCAAAGAACGCATGCTGTGCATGGCAGTGCAAAACAACATGGACAGGCTCATACGCGAAGCATACGGCTGCATCAGGAGGCCCACAGCAACAAAAGATAGCAAACAGGTGATGCTGGAGGGGCATCCCAAAGCTGCAGCCGAAGCGCATTAACATATGGCGTCGGCCGTATGCCACACGGGATCCAACGAGAAATTGGCATTGGTTCCTCCTTCCCCGAAGAGACATAAACATTCCAAATATAGATACAAGCTGCTTCCTGCCGTGAACGTTCACTATAATCACGGCAACAAGACAAACATGGCAGTTTGCTGTGCTCATTGTGGTCATAAAAACCGTGATAAGGTGTAGGGACGCGGGGGTTACCACTTATTCAGTAAGGGTTAAATGGGTTTCTCAGTTATTAAGTATTGCGATATACGTATGGGGTTGGACACGAAGTGAAAGTGTCGTGAGTCCAACAAGGTGTTGCGAAACATCATGGACTCGCCCGTTTTCCCAGCCCCAGCTCTTTGCGCCGCTGCGGCAAGACGTGTGGGGACGCCACAACTTTTTTTCTTCCTGAAAAACGAGCTATGTAACTATTTTGGAGCCTGGGTTCAGCTTATCTTACTGAAAAACAATATATCGGGGACTTCCCCAGCCTCAGTAATAGTCTGGTGGAGGCAGATAAGCATGTGAAGCTGCCCGGGACGCTTGCAGTGGGGACCGTAGGTCAGAAAACGATACCATTCGTCACTGGCTATTAAGCTACCTTTGCCGGATCTGTGTTCTTACAGACCGGTTGTGCCGTCAGCATGCACTGCATCAAGCACATGCCCCAAGTCACATAGATGCAGGCAAGGTGTACGACAGGCTTGCTCGGTTATTATACTGGCCTCAGATACGCAACTATGTGAAAACCTATGGGAAATCCTGCCCAAGGTGCGGAAAAGCCAAGGCAAGTTTTGCAAAGCCTGCAGGACTTCTATAGTCGCCAAGGATTACAAACGGAAGACGGGCTCAAGCTCTGCCGGCAGCCAACAAAGGCCATGATGCTATTAGCACCCTCGTGGACACTATAAGCAAGATGGCGCATTTCCTGCCAACGAAGGCAGTGGGAGCAGCCCTAGACACACTTGAGCCATTAGGGGGCAGGTTAGTGCGCTACCACGGGCGTGGGCTACATGCATGTTTAATCGCTGATGCGGTTGTCCGGTTCATTTCAGAGTTTTGGGGCTTGTTTAGTACAAACCTCAAGGTAGGAATGCACTGCTGCTGATGGCAGAGCTGTCAATGCATTTGACGTACCTTTGTTGTAGCGCAGAAGGGAAAAAAGCTGCTTCGTGAAAGCGCCTGATACAGTAGTTGACTCAATGAAGATTACCTAGCTTAGCGAGTTTACAGGAAAATGTGGAGACAGCGTAATAGGTCAGGGGCTCGTAACTGAACAATACTCTTTCATCCGCAATAGGTGTTGCCCTCCTCCGCCGAAATAATTGCGAAAAGTAGCTTTACATTATGTGTTAGGAATTTGGGATTCAGAAGGTAAAATATTGTTCTACAATGGGCTAAGCCAGGCGAGTGTGTCTCCGGCTAGATACGACGCGTGCGAGCGGTCATTTATGAAACATTCTTACTATCAGAGCACTGTAAGACCTTTTTCCACTTTTCCTGGATCCCTACAGCAGCTGCCAAGCCGAGGCAGGAAAGCTGTAGTGAACACTCACTACAATCACGGCAAACAATGCCAACCTCAGTTTGCCGTGCTCATTGTGTTCATAACAAACGTGTTAACTTCTAAGGGAATGTGGTTTGACACTGAGTAAGTCTTCAGTAAGTCTCATAGTTAGTAAGTATTAGAAGTAATTGGGTTGCACCCTCAGTGAGAGTATTGCAAGTGTAACAAGAAGTGGTGGCAGCATGCTGGACTGTCCCCTTCCCAGCCCCAGCCCCAGCACGTGGGGCTGCCTTGCCAGAGGTGTGGGGGCGGCAGAACTATTCTTTTTCATCTTGTTAACAAATAATTGAACTATTTTGAAGTTTTGGGGTAG
>HG713294.1:51608-64410 GCA_000499725.1 Eimeria brunetti | reverse complement strand
CTGCTGCTGCTGCTGCTGCTGGGGGTGGTGTGGGGGGGGGGTCCTGCTGCTGATGCTAGTTCTGCTGCTGCTGGTAGTGGTTGTTGTTTGCTGCTGGGGTTCGGTGTTTGCTGCTGCTGCTGCTCGCTGTGCTGGCTGCTGCTGGTAGGAGTCCCGTGCTGCTGCTGCTGCTGCAGCTGCTGCTGCTGCAGCTGCTGCAGCTTGTGGTGCAGCGGTTTTTTGTGTTTTTCAGCTGTATGGAGCATGGGCAAGCCTATGCTTATGACCACTTTTTGTGTGTGTCTTGTGCTGTTCTTTCTGTTTCCGCTGTTTTTGGGTATTTATTTTACATCTTCAGCAGCTCAAAACTCCGTTATTTGCAGCTTGTTTCAGAATACAAATGCGTTAAACAGACACAAAAGCAAAGACACGCCTTCCTCAGGGGCCTCAGCGATGTCCTCCCGCTGCAGTGGCTGCAGATGTTTTCTCCCGATGAGCTGCAGCATCTTATCAGCGGGACCAGTGAAGGTCGGGGATAAATAAATAGACTGATAAATAATTATTTAGTCAATTAATTGCTTAATTCGGGTGCTGGTGGAGACTGAGGGAGAGGGGGAGGGAGATGGGGAGGGGCGGAGGCAGAAAGACTGCTAGCTGGGCAGCTAGACCGGCCGCTAGAGAGATAGCTAGCTAGACAGCTAGCTAGATAGCTAGCTAGCTAGCCAGCTAGTCAGCTAGCTAGGTGGTCAGCTAGCTAGGTAGCTAGCTAGCTCGCTAGCCAGTCAGCTAGCTAGCTAGCCAGCTAGTCAGCTAGTCAGCTAGCTAGCTAGCCAGCTAGTCAGCTAGCTAGGTGGGCAGCTAGCTAGGTAGCTAGCTAGCTAGCCAGGTAGGTGGCCAGCTAGCTGACAGGCTAGCAGCAAGTTGGCTAGCTGCCGAACTTACCGTTTGCTGCAGGCAGTATCTCCTGTCTCCTTTTTTGGTGTCTGTCCCCAGTCGATCTTCCTTCCCTGTCTCCATTGTCTCTTTCTACTGTCTGCACTCCAGCTGTCTCTACTGTCTTTTCTGTCTCCTCCTGTCTCCTGTCTCTGCCGTCAACCCCACTGTCTCCTTGTGGCTCCTTGTGTCTCCTTTTTAGGTTTTGACGTTGCAGATTTGAGGCTGCATGCATCTTACAGCGGGGGCTTCACTGAGGAGACACCCCAGGTCCAGTGGTTATGGGAGTTGTTGGTGAGAGGAGACACCTGCTGCTGCTGTCTCCTTTCAGCGCACTGCATGCATGCTCAGACCCTTTTATTATTCTCCTTATTACTACTATTACTATTAATACTATGATTATGACTACTACTATTATTATTACATAACTGTCTCTTTGCAGCAGAGTGCATGCCTGCTTACACTCGTATTATTATTATAACTGTCTCCTTCAGCTGTATCCCATTTAACCCCTTTTAAGTGTCTCCTTACGAGGAGACAGCATGCGCGTATCCATACCTAAGTGTATCCTTTTCAACTTCCTGCATGCGCTTAGGCCCTTTTAAGTGTCTCCTTTGGAAGCGTTTGCATGCATGGATCCCCCGTGCCCAAACCATCTCCTTGTCTCCTTTCTTGTATCGGTGCATATGTCTCTGTATCTGTCTCTTCCTCTGTCTGTGTCTCTGTCTCCTTACCCGTCTCCGTCTCTGTCTCCTTCCCAGCCTCCCTGTCTGCCTCCCTGTCTACACCTATCTATCTCCATCCCTGTCTCTTTGCCTCCCTGTCTCCCTGTCTGTCTCCATTTCTGTCTCCTTCCTTGTCTGTGTCTCTGTCTCCCCATGTCTCCACCGATCTGTCTCCAGCGATCTGTTTCCATATATCTGTCTCCACATATCCGTCTCCATCTATCTGTCTCCTCCTATCTGTCTCCTACCTGTCTCCTGTCTCCATCTGTCTCCTTTTGTCTCCTCTGTCTCTTCCTGTCTCCCCAGGAGACAATGGGCGCGGGCGAGGGCAGCGCCTTTTTGATTTTCTTGACATCTTGTTCCCGTCTCTATCTGTCTCCTCCCGTCTGTCTCCTCCTATATGTCTCCTCCTATCTGTCTCCTCCTATCCGTGTGACCAATTAATCTGTTCCTCTCCCCAGTCTCCATCTGTCTCTGCTGTCTCCTTTGTCTCCTTTGTCTCATTTGTCTCCTCCTGTCTCCCCAGGAGACAATGAGCGCGAGCGAGCGCCGCGCCTCTTTGGTGTTTGTGGCTGTCTGTTCCCGTCTCTATCTGTCTCCTGCTGTGTGTCTCCTCCTATCTGTCTCCGCCTATCCGTGTGACCAGTTAATCTGTTCCTCTCCCCAGTCTCCATCTGTCTCCTTTGTCTCCTTTGTCTCCTCCTGTCTCCCCAGGAGACAATGAGCGCGAGCGATCGCAGCGCCTTTTTGATGTTCGTGACGTCTTGTTCCCGTCTCTATATGTCTCCTCCTATCTGTCTCCGCCTATCCGTGTGACCAATCAATCTGTTCCTCTCCGGAGTCTCCATCTGTCTCTGCTGTCTCCTTTGTCTCCTTTGTCTCCTCCTGTCTCCCCAGGAGACAATGAGCGCGAGCGAGCGCAGCGCCTTTTTGATGTTCGTGACGTCTTGTTCCCGCGCCCCGCTGCGGGGCTTCGAGTGTCTGTCTCCGCCCTTCACCGTACACCGGGTCCCCGATGTCTCCCGCCTCCCCACTAGCAGCACTTGTGTGAATTTATTCAAACTCCCGGCTTACAGCTCAAGACAGGAGCTGTGGGACAAGGTCCGGGGCGCCATAGGAGGCACCAGGGGCTTTGGCCTCAGCTGATTCAAAATAGAGCCCAAAACCCATGGCTAGCTGCAGCACGGCTAGCAGCTACCTAGCTGGGGGCTGGCTAGCTGCACGGCTAGCTGCGGGGCTCTCTGGGGAGCTAGTAAGCTAGCTAGCTAGCGAGCTGGGGGGCTGGCTAGCTGGCTGCATCCAGCTAGCCAGCTGGATGGGTGGAGAGGTGGTCGGCTAGCTAGCCGACGAGCTGGCTGAGGACGCGCTGCTGCACTGTCTAGCTAGCTAGCTAGCTAGCTAGCTAGCTAGCAAATGTATAACTAGCTAGATGGCCAACCAGTTAGCTTCTCACCTCCCTAACTTCCTGGCTAGCGAATCGGCTAGCTGACTAAAGTAATTAATTACCTGCCTAACTAACTAGCTAGCTGGCTAGCTAGCTAGCTAACTAGCAGGCAACTCCCTATCTGCCTAGCTCTGCCCTCATCGCTAGCTATCTAGCTAGCTAGCTAGCTGCAACCACCGAGCCCCAGTTCCAAGTTCTTCGGCTTGTCTCCTTCCCCGCTTCCTCCTCTCAACAGCTAGCCACCAGCTAGCCACCAGCTAGCCATGTCTTCCTCTCCCTTAACTCGTTCTCCCGCCCTTTGTTGTTGTCAACAAACCCGCTTGGTGCGGGCCCCTTAACGTATTTAGTCCCTCCCAAGGGTAATGTATGAATTCTGAGACGCGGCTAGCTGGCTAGCTAGCTAGCCAACCGGTGGCTAGCTGGGCCGCAGCTGGCTTGACGGGCCGCAGCCCTAGGAAGCATGGCTAGCCAGCTAGCTAGCCAGCCAGCTAGCTAGCTAGCTAGCTAGCCAACAGGCTGCGGATTTTTTTCAGAAGATTGGAACAGCCGATGTTTTGCAGGTTATTCGATCTAGAGATGAAATGCACGGGCGGTGGCTAGCCAGACAGCTAGCTAGCCAGCTAGCTAGCCAGCTAGCTATCCAGCTAGGTAGATAGATAGATAGATAGATGCCCATCTAGCCATTTCCGCCGGTTCGTAGCTAGCCAGCCAAGACACGTCTTCTGACGCAGAGAGAGTAGAGACGAGGCCCCTCTCGTGGGAGAGACAGAGAGGGGACAGGGGGGACATAGGAGACAGAAGGGACAGAGGGGACAGGAGAGACAGAGAGGGGACAGGAGAGACAGAGGAGACAGGAGGGACCGAGGAGACAGGAGAGACAGAGGGGACAGGCAGAGGGGACGGGGGGAGAAGGAGACAGAAGAGACGCAGGAGACAGAATAGGCAGGAGAGACAGGAGACGAAAGCGACAGAAGAGACCCAGGAGACAAAACGGGCAGAGGAGACAAGTGGTAGAGGAGACAGAAGAGACAGGGGAGACAGGGGAGACAGAGGAGACAGCGGAGGCAGGAGCGACGGAGACACAAGAGACAAAGGAGACAGAAAGAGGGACGTAGGAGACGTGGGGGACAGAGGAGACAGATTAGACAATGGAGACAGAAGAGACAGGAGACACAGGAGACACAAGAGACAGGAGACAGAGGAGACAGGAGACACAAGATACAGGAGAGAGAAGACGCAGGAGATACAAAACACAGGAGACACAAGACACAGGAGACAGAGGAGACAAGAGACACAAGAGACAGGAGACAGAGGAGACAAGACACACAATAGACAGGGGACAGAGGAGACAAGACACACAAGAGACAAGAGACAGAGGAGACTGGCGACAGAAGAGACAGGAGACACAAGAGACGGGCGACGGAAGAGACAGGAGACACCAGAGACAGGAGACACCAGAGACAGGAGACACCAGAGACAGGAGAGAGAGGAGACAGGAGACACGAGAGACACGAGACAGAGGAGACAGGAGACAGAGGAGACAGGAGACAGAGGAGACAGGGGGCAGAAGAGACAGGAGACGGAGGAGACAGGAGACACGAGAGACAGTGGAGACGCAGGGGCTGCCGCCTTGGAATCAGGCAACGGAGACACCAGGAGACAGAGAGAGAATAAGGGGACTAACAGACTGATTAAGCTGTCTCCTCTGAAGCAGAGAGCAACAGCTAAACCAGTTGCTCGAAGCAGCAACAGCAGCTGCTGCTGCTGCTGCTGCAGCCTGCAGTGTACGTACACCGCAAGGTCTTAAGGGGGATCTACTAGTTCATAAATGTTGAAGCAATTGTGGATATTAATATCAAAAAATATAATATAAATATTGACAATATTCACATGGAGAAATATAGATATAGACATTAGTAATAAAACCATTACCATAAACATTATTGTCATGAAATACATAGGTTTATTATTTAATAATATACTATTATACTATCAAGAGCTAAGTATTAAGCCATACGGCAAGTAATGATTATATTATTGAGTAATTAATCACTAGTCTATATAACTATTAGTTATTCTATTGCTTTAAGCTTTTATAATTATATTTTTCAATCACTAAACCCTATGCTTGATACCCCCTGTTATAGAATATGTGCTCTTTGCCTACGGCCGATAATATTACTAGCGAATAAAGTATTAAACTAAGACCCTCCTACTTATTAAACAAATAAACAAATAAAATAAATCTATTATGCCATATTTTCAACTAACTATTACTATCGAACTCCCTTAGGTGCCCCCCCCCCTCACGCTGGACCAATGGCTGGGCCGCCGGTTCCTGCACCTCGGGGGCAAAGGCCCACTGTTTTGAAGCTATTTCGTTGAAAAAAAGCATAGAGACAAACTAAATTATTATAATTAAGTAAAAATAGAGAAAAAAGCAAAAAAATAATGGTAAATAGGCAGACCCCACACTCGCCGTCGCCCCGATCCATCGAGGGCTCCCTGTACTAAGCAGCAGCCCCGCATCTATCGCCTTCATGTAGGTTTAAATAAATGCCAGTTAAAGAAAATAAATTAGATTTATTATAAGAATTAAATTAGATTTACAAAGAATATATATTTAATGCCAATAAAACTGCAGCTGGGCTGGAGTTGCTGCTGTTGCCCCGCTGGGGTGTCTTGAGACTGAGCAGCAGCAGCAGCAGCAGCAGCAACAGCAGGAGCAGCAGCAGCGGCAGCAGCCGAGGCGTGCTGTCTCTAAGTTATTATTTAGAAAAACTTGATGGTGTGTTTGGTAGAAGTTAAACACTATGTATTTAGACGAAAAACTAGGAAATACACGCTGTTTCTGCTGCTCTTGCTGTTGCTGCTGCTGCTGCTGCTGGCGGGCGAGAAGCAGCAGCAGCAGCAGCAACAGCAGCAGCACCTGCACCAGCATCCGCCGCAGCCACAGCAGCACCAGCGGCTCACCTGGCGTGGGGGAATCGACGAGGGGCGACATTAATATAAAAATATATTCAATTGTTTTTTCTTTGCTTTTTGTCTTCCGAGCCTCCCTTACTTCTGTCTTTTACTCTTTATTGGTCTTTTCTCTTGATGGAGGCTCTGAAGATGAGAGACAAACCCAAACTATTGTGTCTCTTCTTAGCCATCGTGGTGGGCATTAGCCGCCTGGGGGGCGAGGATGCTGCAGCTGCTGCTGCTGCTGCTGGTCCAGCAGGTCGTGCTGCTGCTGCTCCTCTCCGGCTGCAGCAGCAGGCCTATGGTGGAGAAAGACACTATGACCCTTACTCTCCTTGGGAAGGCTGGAGGGGCCGCCCGCAGCAGCAGCAGCAGCAGGAGCAGCTGCAGCTGCAGCATCCGCAGCGACGGCAGCAGCAGCAGCAGAAAGCTCGCGTTGCAGCAATGTTTTTAGGCGCCGCGCTGGTACTGGTGCTGGTGCTGCTGAATTGCTTCCGTTTTCTGGACTCGGGGCCCCATGCTGCAGCAGCAGCAGCAGCAGGGGCCTCACCCAGGCGCCTCGCCCAGTCAAAGAGGGACTTATGTGCAGCATTGGGGGTAGACGGGGGCCCAGATGAAGATACACCTGGTGAGTCAGGGGGGGGCCCTTCGTCTCCTTCCCGCTCCAGGCAGCAGACAGGCCCCACAGTCCCTAAACCCGTGTCTCCTACTGTCTCCACGGGCACTGCTGAAACTTTTACTGCCCACTCTGTCTCCCAACCCGGGAGGCCCCAGAGCGGGGTGCTTACAGGGCCAGATGACGCAGCAGCACCAGCAGCAGCAGCAGCGGGAGGTGAGGGGGGCGCCGCAGCAGCAGACGAGCAGCAGGCGTCTGGCAGCAGCAGCAGCGGGGGGGCCCCCGAGGCCCCAGAGGGCCCCCAAGAAGCAGGGGGGCCCCCCCGCAAGACTCGGGCAAGCCACCGGTGGTGGAAAGCACTAAAAGGGGGGATGGGGCCCCTAAAGGCAGCGCTGGGGGTGGGAGGAAGCAAGCAGGTTTGGTCCCCCGGCAGCAGCGATGCCAACGGCAGCAGCAGCAGCAGCAGCAGCAGGAAAACGCATTCGCACGGGCCCCCCTCGCCCGTCATGTTGAAGGCGGTAGGGTCCAACGGACAAAGGCCTGCAGAGGAGACAGGGGAGGAAGGGACAGAGGAGGGGACAGGAGAAGGGGCGGGAGAGGAGACAGCGAAGGGGGCGGGAAAGGAGACAGAGGATGGAAATGGGACAGGGGAAGGGACAGATAGGGAGACGGGAGAGGAGACAACGAGGGGGATAGGAGAGGGGGCAGGGAAGGAGACAGGGGAGGAGACAGGGAAGGGGAAACCCGCCGAGGGACTGGAGACACCAAGGTCGACCCCCGGGCAGGTTTCCTGGGAGGGCCCCGGCGGCACTTCAGACGCAGCAGAAGCAGCAGCAGCAGGAGCAGCAGCAGCGGATGAAGGAGCAGCGGGAGGCGCAGCAGCAGCAGGAGCAGAAGGGGGAGCAGCAGAAGCAGAAGAAGGAAGGGGGTCAGCAGAAGGAGCAGCAACAGCAGAAGCAGAAGGGGGGGCAGCAGGAGGAGCAGCAGCAGCGGAAGCAGAAGGGGGGGCAGCAGGAGGAGCAGCAGCAGCAGAAGCAGAAGGGGGGGCAGCAGGAGGAGCAGCAGCAACAGAAGCTGGCGAGGGGGAGACAGAGACAGGGCAAGGGGCCCCTGAGCCCCCCCTCCCAGGCGGGGGCAAAAAAAGGAGCAAGAAATGGAGAAGACCCATATTGGGCTTGTTTGGTTTCATGCGCCCAAAGCCCCCTTCTGGGGGTGAGGCCCCCCGAGACCCTCCCTCCCCCGACTTCGATTATGTGTTGGGCGATGATGGGGAGCTTCATTATCCCCCGGGCTGGAAGCACCCAGGGGAGCCCTTCTCCCCCAGACTGGGCGATAAGTACCCCTTGGGTGGGGGCCCCCAGGAGGAGGAGGAGCAGCAGCAGCAGCAGCAGCAGCAGCAGGAGCAGGGGGAGGGAGGGGGAGAGGCGGCCGAGGGGGCGGCGCCGCCCTCGCAGGAGACTGCTGCCCCTGGGCCCGAAGGGACAGCCCCTGGGCCAAAGGAGACAGGCCCTGGGCCAAAGGAGACAGGCCCTGAGCCAAAGGAGACAGGCCCTGGGCCAAAGGAGACAGGCCCTGGTGCAGAGGAGACAGGGCCGCAGCAGAAGCCTCCTGTCCCCTTACCTCGCAGGCTGAAGAAGGGGAAAGGGAAAGGCAGTCCCAGCGGCAGCGGCAGCTCCGACTAAACCCTAAACCCTCACCCTGTCCCCTCTCTGCCCTAACTGGGGCCCCTAGGGTTTCATCAGGGTTGCAGCAGCAGCGTCCTGTCAGCATATCTTCTCCCCTTGAAGAAAGGCCCCCAAAGGGGGGGGGGGCCCCAGACGGGGGGCCCTCAAACGGGGGGGCGCCAGAAGGGCCCCCGGGGGGCCCCCCAAGGGTACTGCGCAGCTTGCTCTTTTTGCAGCTAGCGCCTGATATTGCTTTTTATAAAGAGGGGCCACCAGCAAGGATTTATTATTATGTTGTATAATATTATATAAGCGATGGCAAATAATGTGGTGTGATGGCTCATGAATATTATATTATGTCTTTATATAATATTGTATTATGTCTTTGCCTTTTTATTGGAGCAAACGGCTTCATACATCTGAGGGGACAGCGGCAGCAGCGGTGGTACTACTGCAGCAAACCGCCACACAAGAACCAAACCCTAAACCCTAAAAATTTTTTTTAATGGGCTTTCAGCTCTTCAAGTGATGATGCTGCATATTATATGCACAATATACTATTCAATGAAACGTGACAGTGAGGAGAAATGCAAACAAGGGAGCAAAGGGGGCCCAGCAGCTGCCGCGGTAAGTTGCTGCTGCTGCTGCTGCTGCTCTGTGTAGAGGGCAGCAGCAACAACAGCTAGAGCAGCAGCAGCAGTGGGGTGTTGTTTGGGTTTTGTCTTCTGTGTTTGTATTCTCACGAGAGCTGGTGATACTTCTATTTTTATTATACCTATATGTATCAATATATATATATATGCTTCCCCATGGTGGTTTATGTTTATTGTTTTCATGAGAAGTATATAAACTGCTGCTTCTATCAGTTGGCGCCTAAGCTGCGCCCTTCAGGCCCGTAAGAAGCAGCAGCAGCAGCTGCTGCTGCAGCTGCTGCTTCTGCTTATGGCCAGGTACAGACCAACAGTGACAAATGCAAGGGGATTCGAAGAAAGGAAAAGAGGAAGAAAGGGAAGGAAAAAGGAGTAATACGTGCCCGTAGAGTAGCAAATGCAAGGATGTAGAAGGATAGCATTTGGCAGTCAGTTTTAGAGCCTTTATTAGAATAGCGAATACCCATAGAGGGAATTAATAGAATAAAAATGTATATGGGTATAGGTGGAAAACAAAGGCCAATAAAGGAATATCACAAAGGGTATTGATAGGAAGTGTCGGGACGGTAAGCAAGAGAGGTAAGGAAGAAGAAAAAGAACTCATATGTCAAGGGGAGTGGAGGAATGATTCATAAAGCAGCGAAAAGAAATAGAAGAATATAGAGGAGTGGATTCATAAAGCAGCATAAACAAGTAATATGGATGGGCAGCGTAGGGCAAGAATGTGAATGGTTATAAAACTAATATAAATATATTTAAATAATATATTTATAGTAGGATTTTAATGGGTAGTAGGTATTCAAAGAACAAGTATACGCATATTCAACAATAACCAATAAGGTTGATGGGGGGATGGACAGCATATTAATATTCTTGACCCCACATGCTTCTTTTAGTTGCAACCACAGAAATCTAAATGAATGCAAATATGCACAAAAAAGAAAAGGGAGAAAAAAGAGAAAAGGAATAAGGCTCCTGATCCTCTATTAGACTGCAGCAGAAGTAAAGGAGGGACCAGAAAGAAACTATTAACGAAATTAAAGCATAGGCTGAACGATAAAGGGATATTAATAAGTATTAACCAGTAATAGGAAATAAGTACAGATTCAAGAATAATAAAACAGTAAATAATACATCTTCAACGGTACAACGAACAAGAGCCATACATAAAGGGTAGACAAGAAAATTTAGAATAGTTTAACCAGTCTAGCCTACACAAGAATCATTAAATGATAAGGAAGGTACAACTTGAACCTAAACCGTAAAGCCCCAAACCCTTAATACAAATTTCTCATGCTCCGTGTTAAGCTAGAGCTTGTATATCTATCTCTACTACCCAAGCTGGGCATGGGGGGGCAAGTATGGGTTTAACATTTGCCTGTTTACCATTTGTCTGTCTAACAATTCCCTACAGAGCTAGCGTATGCACCGAGGGGGGCATCCCTGTGCCTCCCCGTGGGGCTCCATGCTGCATGCAGGCAACCTGCATGCAGCATGCATGCTACCTGCATGCAGCATGCATGCTACCTGCATGCAGCATGCATGCAGCATGCATGCGGGCGGCATGCAGCATGCATGCAGGCTGCGTGCAGCATGCGTTGTGGGGTGGTCCCTTCCGGCCCCCTTTAGGCCGCTTCCTCTCTTACCAACTCCAGGCCCTTCCCCCCCCTCCTCTCTGTGTGGCTCTAGGCAGGACGGGGGTTGCTGCTCTTTTCTAGCTCCTATTGTCATATTTTTTATCGGGTTATTATGTCGGTGGTTCTACCCCTTTGCAGCTCCAGACCGTAGTCAAATATAATCGAAGGCTCTAGTAGCACCTCATGTTTCATCAATGCGGGTGCACGCAATGAGGTTAAAAGCGCTAGGAAGCAAAAAGGGTATGAAAACGAACACCACCACCAGGGGAAAATGAGAAAAAATAAAGGAAGGGCACTGGCCCCCACGCAGGGGCGCTGTGGAGGAGACGAAACAGATGCAACGGGCCCAGCAGATATGCCTATTTGATTCTTGCTTATTAAAGTTTTCCTTAGTGATCAGGCTGCAGAGTGGATCTGATACATGACGATACGCCGAAGAGGGGCAACCTACTAGTTTATGGTGTTGGCGCATTCCTTGCTACTAACTTTCCTTAAATAGCAAATAGGGCACGAGGTTCGGTAGAGCAATGGGCGTAGGATGCTGGATCCACTAAGGAATGTTTGATACTCCTATGGCAGGATAACCTTATGTTGGAGCAGTTCCCCACACGAGAATGCTAGGCATGCTGGGACTGAAGAAATAGAGGGCGTGCGTGCCGCCCTATCGATGGATTTGATGATGGAGTTTCCATTTGCAGAAGAATAATATGGTATCTGCCTGTGGGGTTACCATCTGTAGAAGAATCATATCCTATTTGTGATAGACTTGGCCACTAGCTCCACTTCATTCTCTGTTTGAGCCCAGTTGCATCAGGGAGAGCTGCTAGACTATATATTCATATTCGTCACTCTGGTAGTTTCATATTTTTCCGAAAAGCATAATGAATTCCAAGTTTGGAGCTATGTCTTTGGGGCCTTCTGATGCGAATTTATGGGGCTTCATTGATAGTGATCGGCCCTTATACTGAATTAAAGCAACAACCGAGCTAAGAGTTTATAGGGGTATAGCAAAATTTTAAGAAATATCTAATACAGGACAACCGCTAAGAGTCGAAAGGCAGACGGTCAAACTGAGCGCCCTTACCGGACGTTTCTGCCTTTTTTGCGGCAATGTCCCCAGCACAGCTCCTCAAAGCGGTTTGAATTCCTCCTTAGTAGGGAATGGGTTTATAACGCAATAGCATTCCCTTCAACCTGCTGCTCCCGTCCCCAGCAAACTTTATCAGACTCCCTTGAATTCCTTCTTAATTCAGAATGGGTTTGTAATGCAACGGTACTCTCTTCGACGCGCTGCTTTCCAGCCTTCCCCAGGCACCGTTGCTTGGAGTGACGGCAATTCCTTCTGTTGGCAGCCAGCCTCGCACGTGGCAGTTTCCGACTTCGGCATACAGCTTGCAGCAACAGGTGAACGCACGCAGAGTACGCAAGCAAAGTGCCTTAAACCCTGAAGTATTCTGTAATATTTATGCCTTTTCACGCTACTAAGCCTCGAGGGGTGACGTCGAAGGTCCATTGTAGTGCCATGCACTACAACTTCCCCCCCCGCTAACAAACAGAAACCGCTTGCCGGTTTCGATTATCCCGGCTCTTCTCTTCATTATTTCATTAAATTACTCTTCACAACACTCTCGGGATGTCCCACACGTCTGGGGCCGTGGGCCGATCAGTTTGTGCGTTCATTCAGCAGATCATCAAGGGGGTGGACCTGACTTTCCATACCAGGGACTTGGCCTCCACGGAGCTCAGCAGACGCGGGCTCCTTCATCATTCACCCTTAGTCCTTCCCTTGCCCCGCTACGTGTGGTCGTCGGCGTCCCCGGGTGTCCTTTAGGGATGTTTCTTCAGCTGCTCTGTCTTGTGCTGTTCCGCAGGGATATTGTGCTTTTGTGTGATGCTATTTCAGGTCCTACTGGCTCATCTGAAGTGCTAGGAGGCTGGGCTTTTCGTCTTTCTTGATTTTCTCTTTGGCTGCGTTGTTGTGTTTGTGCCGATACGTCTAAGTATTGAGCCCTTCCTCAACTATTGCTAAATTGAAGTAGCTTTTTTCTAAACTACATCAATTTAATAATTGTTTTGTATATATTATTTATTATTATTTTACTCCCTTGATTATCAGTATTATTATTATTATTAGTGTTAACCACGCTGGTTACGAACTATTTGAGGACAGAATACGTGCCTGCAGCACAC
>HG713294.1:33479-46080 GCA_000499725.1 Eimeria brunetti | reverse complement strand
CCACACACCCTGGCAAGGCGGCCCCACGTGCTGGGGCTGGGGCTGGGAAGGGGACAGTCCAGCATGTTGCGTCCACTTCTTGTTACACTTGCAAGGATACTCTCACTGAGGGTCCAGCCCAATTACTTCTAATACTTATTAACTATGAAACTTACTGAATACTTACTTAGTGTCAAACCACATGCCCTTAGAAGTTAACACATTTGTTATGAACAAAATGAGCACGGCAAACCGTGAGGCTAGCATTGTTTGCCGTGATAGTAGTGAGTGTTCACTACACAGCACCCTTACCACTTATAGACCGCCTAGTACGTTTGTCTCCCTTAACGACTAGGCTCGATCGTTTAAATGCCCCGATTGGTCAACTTGGGACCGCATTTGCTACTGTCTGGGCTGCCTGACGGGCTCTGCTCTAGGTTGAGCCGGCGTAGGACAGTCTCTAGCGTAGTGATCCCGTCCCCCACATCTGGAGCACGATTCCGCATTCCGTCGCGCCACTACATGGCGGAGCGGACAGTCCCTGCTCACATGTCCCCTTCCGTTGCATTTGTAACAGCGTAATTCCGTGGTATCATTCCGTCTGTTTCCCCTGCTATTCCGTTCTAGCTGTAGACCCGGTTCTCGTCCACCATTAGCCCATCTACACTTGGCGTCCTCTAAGTCCCTCTGGAATCGGAGTCGCTCTTCGCATGAATCCCTCCACGGTGCCCCCGTAGTAGCCAGTGCTGCGGCTGCTTCCTGCCAGTCAGCGAATTTCCTCGTTCCACCTCGAGTTATCTCTCGGTATATTTCTACCGGTAGGTTGGCCAAATAGTAACCCACCAACAGGTCTGGGGCTATCGGTACCCCTTGGAACACGATGGCCTCAAAACGCGCAGAGTATGCGTTGTGATCACCTTGCCACACATTCTCTGCAATCATTACTTTCATCCTTTCCTTTGTTATGTTACAGAATCGCACACAGAATTGCTGTCTCACGTAATCCCAATCGGTAAGTGGTGCTCCCGTACGACGCAAGTACAACCAGTAACCCAAGGCGTCGCCCGTCAGATATCGTTTTAGTTCTTCTCCCCATTGTCGAGCTTCTAGCCCTCGTTCAACTAAATCTATCTCCACAAGATCGAGGAAATTCCTCATGTTCTTGCCGTCCTCGTACCCTATGGCCCTCTGCGGAGCATGCCCTAACCCCAGGGCCATCTGAGCTGCAAATTGCCGAAATAACTCGGCCATTCCCGGTTCCATCCAGGCTTAGTTCATTTCAAGGTCCTTGCGGCCTCCAGCGTCGCGGTCCCTGTTCCTTGGCATCGGTCGGCCTACCCCTGAGGTGGGTTGGCTGGTGTCGCGACCGGGTTCTGTCCGCTTCGATTCAATAGGATGCCCGCGGTTTCCTTACTAGATACAACTATATTCGTTATTCCTGCGCTCGGTTCTAGTGGAGGTTGTACCGCTTTTCCGTTGCGCAGGTGCATGTCCATCTCCGTGTTTCAGTTAGGTGCGAAGGTCCCTTCGGATTTTGGTGGAGAATAAAAAAAGGATCTTTCCCCTTTAAATCAAGCTTCATGACTTTTTCATTTTATTCAATTTATATATATCCCGGAACAGCCCCCAAATGTAGTGAACAGCTGGCCTACACTGTTACTACATATGATCCCTAATGTAGTGCACGGGCACTACAATGGACCTTCGACGTGACCCCCCGAGGCTTAGTAACATGAAAAGCATAAATAATATAGAATACTTTAGAGTTTAAGACACTTTTAGATAGAAGGGAAGCATAACCGGAACAGAGTTCTCGCTAGCCGACACCGGGGAAGGGGCTGGATGCCAGGTTGGTGCTGTGACTCTGGCACTGACCCTCAGGGGGGGTCAACCGTCAGTTCTATTATTAGGGGGTTTTCTTACCTAATGATAATATGAAATCAAAGGTATAAGGCTATTTACGGAATACAGTAGTAGTTTAGCGAGAATCATGGATGCAAATAGTTAGATGCAAGTGTGCACCTAGTCAGACTAGCTTAGCGATCATACGTAGTAACAGTGTAGGTCAGCTGTTCACTACACCTGAGCTATTCTGACTGCACACTTTGCATCTAACTATCTGAAACCATGATTCTCGCTAAACTACTACTGTATACTGTAAATAGCCTTATACCTTTAAGTTTATATTATCGTTAGGTAAGAAAAACCCCGAATAATAGAACTGACGGTTGACCCCCCCTGACGGTCAGTGCCAGAGTCACAGCACCAACCTCGCATCCAGCCCCTTCCCCGGTGTCAGCTAGCGAGAACTCTGTTCCGCTTATGCTTCCCTTCTATCTAAAAGTGTCTTAAACTCTAAAGTATTCTATATTATTTATGCTTTTCATGTTACTAAGCCTCGAGGGGTCACGTCGAAGGTCCATTGTAGTGCCCGTGCAGTACAATCACACATAGAACCCAGTGATTTTATCATTAAGGTCCCGAATCCCCTCATACGATTTGGTAGCTTGAACTAAGATAAATAGAAGAACTGCAGGTCGTGGAGATTGTGAATGAAAGAACGTTCAATCCCTCCTTAGTTCTGAGCTTGCCTTATAGCATATTGTGATAAACCGCAAACTCATATTAATAATGTCTCAAGCTGGCATACGTTAACAGCCAGTAAAGAAAGGTATCTGTCTGTGGGGCACCACCCATGGTCACCACTGCAACGCGCTGACGTCCTTTCCTTATTTCGTTGCATCGGTCAGACTATTACTGAAGCTGATGATGTCCTCAATACATTGTTATTCAGTATCATAACTTCAATCAAATCTTTAAAATAGTTCCATAGTTAGTTATTCGGGAAAAAGGAAAGTTCCTCTGTTCCCACACGCCCTGGCGCAGCGGCTCAACGTGTTTGGGCTGAGGCTGGGACAGTCCAGCATGTGTCGACAGGTCTTGTTGCACTGTTAGGATGCTCTAACGTAGGGTACAACCCAATACATATTAAAACCTGTTAACTGAGAAACCTATTGAAAACTTACTTAGTAAGTGTCAACACACATGCCCCTACACAGTAACACGTTTATTGCGAACACAAAGAGCAAGGCAAACTGTTATGTTCGCATTGTTTGCCGTTATTGCAATGAAGGTTCACTCTGCGCAAAGCGGATATGGTATATGAAGGTACAGCAAAGAGGCGTAGCCTACCAGTTTATGATATTGGCCCATTCCTTGCTACTAACTACTAACTTTTCCTAAGTAGCAAATAGGGTACGAGGCTCGGTAGAGCAATGAGCGTAGGATGCTGGATCGATTAACAAATGTTTGACATTCCTATGGCAGGATAACCTTATCTTGGACCATTTCCCCGAAAGAGAATGCTAGGCATACAGGGACAGAAGAAACAGACGGCGTATATGCAGCCCTAACGGTGGATCTGATTGTGGGTTTACCTTTTGTAGAAGAATAAGATCGTATCTGTCTCTGGGTGTACCATTTGTAGAAGAATCAGATATTATCTGTGATAGACTGGATCACTACCTCCACTGCTTTATCTGTTCGAGCCCAGTTGCATCAGGGAGAGCTGCTAAACAATATATGCATATTCGCAACTCTGGTAGTTTCATAGTTTTCCGAAAAGCATGATGAATTCCAAGTTTGGAACTGAGTTCTTTAGGGCCTTCTGATGCGAATTTATGGGGCTTCATTGATATTGATCGGGTCCTTATGCTGAATTAAAGCAAAAACCAAGCTAGGAGTTTAGAGGGGTATAGCAAGGTTTTAAGAAATATCAAATACAGGGCCACCGCTGAGAGTAGGAAGGCAGGCAGTCAAACTGAGCACCATTTCCGGGCGTTTATGCCGTTTTTGCGGCAATGTCCCCAGCGACGTTCCTCAAAGCGGCTTGAATTCCTCCTTAGTACGGAATGGGTTTATAATGCAATAGTATTCCCTTCAACGTCCTGCTCCCGTCCCCAGCAAACTTTATCAGACTCCCTTGAATTGCAGAATGGGTTTGTAATGCAACGGTACTCTCTTCAACGCACTGCTCTCCCGCCTTCCCCAGGCACCGTTGCCTGCAGTGACGGCAGTTCCTTCTGTTGGCAGCCAGCCTCGTACATCACAGTTTCCGACTTCGGCACACAGCTTGCAGCAACAGGGGAACTTATTCAGAGTGCGCAAGAAGGCCAGCAACGAAGTGCCATAAGGGTTTCCTCCAGTCCCTTTCAACCCACGCGACTTCGTTCTAGTATACTCACAAGCCCTTACAAGTGCGCATAGGGACGACCGGCCCAACGAGGTCCTGCCACTCGTTGAATAGAACCCTTCAAGCTTTGTCTCCGGGTTAACGGGCTGTCTTTAACAGTCGACATGCCACCAACCTGGAAATGTCATCGTACAACAGGCGTTGATTCTCTCAGGCGGTTCACTGACTGCCAAAATTTTGTTTATTGAACTTGTGCCAGAAAAAGGCAACAAATCTGTTGCGATAAAGGACAAATTCACCAGATTGCGACCCTAAATACACGTGTAACAACTCAGAGGGGAAAGTTCGTTGTACAACATAGGTTTGCCGATGCAGGTGCTGCAGTGGTGCATGCTGCTTGTCTTTTAAATACGCTTTCTTGAAGAGCATGGCTCGCTGCTGCGCATCAGGGTGCATCTGTGATGCTTCGGGGATAATGGGGGAGCAGGTGCAGCGTGGCCTTTCCTCAGCTTGTGCATGCACTTTTATGTGCTTCCTGGCTGGCTCCTAAGGGCTAAGTAGGTGTTCAAAAACTCTACACAGGGTTAGTGCATGCACGTAAAGGGGCCGAGGGTTACCTTGCAGCTTTCCCCGCGACAAAGTTCTTTGCAACTCACTTCAGGCCTCTCCCCTCTCACCAGCCGCTGGGGCCGTTAATCCCAGAGTACCTGGGGCCTACAGGGGAGCTCACCTATTTTTATACAACAAAAAGAATTCATTTAGTCCTCCAGCCTGTAGCAGCTCAAGGCTGGGGTCTCACGAGAGCAAGAACGGCATCTATACTGGGGCCGCCCTTCGGCAAACCCGCTGCAGAAGGCCCAGAGCTAAGGTATATAAGCAAAACAGCTGTCCTCCAAACAAAACATAAACAAAATTTGAACGATACTAAAATTTAAATGCAATATAAATGGTACAATGGGACTCTCCGCACTGTAGACATTACAGACGCTCCAAACCTGTCCAGGCTATAAGTAAGGAAGGCCAGTGGTCCTCCTAAAGGACCGCTCTAAGCTGCCAGTGAACCCAAACACTTCTAAGACAAGAGTTGGCAAAAGGGGCCTAAAAGGCAGCTGATCCCTCATAGGGCTCACGGAGAAGTAAATGAATAACCTTCTCTACTTTCTGATGTTAAGACTGACGGAAAATAAAAGGAATATTCAAACCCTAAGAACCTAAGTTCTTTAATATATTTAGATCTTAGAAACCCCGGGATAAGGGCGGATGCGAGCTGAGGCAGAAGAATATGAAGATCCAACTAAACCCCCTCTGTTGCATGCAATAGCACTGAAAAAATATATATAAATATATATATATATACATGTATAGGAGGATACATTATAAATGTATGTACCTTATAGTCTAGTATAGGCAGCAAAGACGAAGGCGTAAGCCTCCCACAGAAGTTGCATGCATGCACGCTAGACTAATTATTTTTTAGCTTGCAAATATTTTATTGCTTCAGATGCCCCCGTGAACATTGTAAAGAATATAGCAGCAATCAATTGACTATAAATGATGTAAAAGAAGCTGAAAAATACAAAAATGCATACTTTATAATGCTGGTGCATGCAAATAATACATACATGATAGAAACAAACTAAGAAATGAAAGAAACTAGGGGTCTTATGGGAGCTGGTGTCATGATACTATCGCTGCTGCTGCTATTCAATAATAATATTTATTTTAATTTGAATATTATTCTTTAAAAAGGAAGAGAAAATGGTGTAAGAAAAAGTCAGCTACTTATACTTAACCTACATCTGAGAGGGGGCTACAGTAAAGACGGTTCAATTCAAATAAAACAAAAAACTATAAATAGGAATAAGAATGGCATTATAAAGAAAGATTCCAGGTCTGGCGTCGACTGACAGCAGCAGCAGCAGCAGCAGCGAGTTGAGGGGGGTGCTGCAGCAGCAGCAGCAGCAACAGCAGCGACCACAGCAAAGGGGTATGTGTAGATGTGTCCTTGCATGTGGCTTTGCATTTGTCTTCTAATGCTTGCCTTTGTTTATTGAATTTTGTCTCTTTTTTGTCATTTATCCTCTTGTTTCATCCTTCGGTGCAGCAGCAGCAGCAGCAGCAGCAGCAGCAGCAGCAGCGGCGACGGCACTTGATTTCTTCCGCGCCCCCCAGCGGCCACCACCTCTGTTTCTTTTTGTCGCCTTTTAGCCCTTTTCTCTTTGAATTTGTTTTATTTATCGTCGATAAAATGAATGGATTTGTAAGTTTTATTTCTTTTCCCTCTGCTTGCTGCTCCTACTAGGGGTGCTGCTGCAGCAACCCTGCTGCTAGTAACACCCACCCTTTGTCTTCAGTTTTTTGCTGCTGCTAGCAGTCCTTCCGTCTTCTTTGCCGCAGCTTCAGCGCATGCATTAGAACAGTTTCCAGCGCGTTTGGGGCCCGCCCTACCAGCGAGGGTTTAGGGTTTAGGGTTTAGGGTTTACGGCTCCTGGGGCTTATTAGGGTTTAGGGTTTAGGGTTTGAACTCCCTCCTCTAAACCCTCTGTCTTGTGCACAGATCGAGAGAATGGATGAAAGGAGGAGACAGAGGACCCTCAGAGATGAAGCAGCTCCCTTCGGGGGGGCAGAGCTGAAGCAGCAGCACCAACTGCAGCAGCAGCAGCAGCAGCAGCAGCACATGGAGGCAGCAGGGCAGAGAATTGGTGCTTCTCTCCCATCAGATGCCTCCACCTTCAGCAATTCTTCCGTACGTTTAAGCCTGGGGTGTCGCTATCCCACCCCAGCAGCAGCAGCAGCAGCAGCTGCTGCTGCTGCAGCTGTTGCTGCTGCTGCTGATGTTCCTGAGTTCTGCAGTGATTCCAAGGCTGCCTTACCCTGCAAGTACCCATCTTCGCCCCTCCGTGCTTACAGCTCATTCATATTCTGCCACTGCTGCTGCCTCTGCTGCTGCCGCTGCTGCTGCTGCTGCTGCTGCTGCTGCAGGACAGCACCTCTGCTTCTCTGCGCGAGAAGGCCCGTAAGCTGCAGCAGGAAGCCCTATTAAGCAGAGACCAGGCTACTTGCGTTAGGGGCTCGCAGCAATCCTTTAGGCTGCGAGTAGCAGAGATGAGAGAGCAAGAAGCAGCACGCTTGCTGCAGCTAGCTGACGAGAAGGATGCGGGGGGCCCCCCTCCAATGCCATATCCCCCACCAGCAGCGATAGTCAAGCTATGATGTCTTCGAGGGGCCAGCTGCCTTCAGAGCCATCGCTGTCTTGTGGGAACAGCCCTAGAGCCAACATGCATGGAGTGAGCAGCAGCAGCAGCAGCAGCAAAAGCAGCAGCAGGTGGAGTAACGGCTGCAGCAAGGCGTAGCGCTGCTGGGCTGGGGCAGGGGCAGCAGCAACAGGGAGCTCTTGGCTGCGACGCAGTTGCATTTTTGTTAGTTTCTGCGGCTGCTGCTGCTGTTTGCTGCTACTGCTGCTGCTGCTGCTGCTGCTTTGCTGCAGGAGGGAGCGAGTGAGGCGAGGATATCTGAGCTGCTTGCTGCAGCAGCAGAACGCAGAGACAAAGCAACATGCGTTAAGGGGGGGAAGCAGCGGGCTCTCTTAGCTATGGCAGAGCGGCTGGAGGGGGAGGCGCAGGCCCTTGCTGCTGCTCTCAAGGAGCAGCAGCAGCAGCAGCAGCAACAGCAGCAGCAGCAGCATGATGATCAGCAGTATACACAGAGAGACACATATCGATTCGGCCCCCCCTCAGGAAGCAGCGAAGGCTCCTTCAACTCCCAGGCAGGCCAAGGGTTTAGGGTTTAGGGTTTAGGGTTTAGGGTTTAGCGGTTAGGTTTTAGCAGCAAGGAGCCATCTGTCGTGTCGTTTTGCTGCTGCTTCTGTCCTCAGCAAAATCAATTTCCCCAGCAGCAGATGCAGCAACCGCAGCAGCAGCAGTACCATTACCAGCAGCAGCAGCAGGAGCATCAGTATCTTCAGCAGCAGCGGCAGCAACCGCAGCAGTACTACCCGCAGCAGAACCAGCAGGAGCAGCAGCAGCGGCAGCAGCAGCCACAGCAGCACCAGCAGCCGCAGCATTATCAGCAACCTAACCCGTATCAGCAGCAGCAGCAGTGCCAGTACCCACAGCAGCAGCAGCACCCGTATCAACAGCAGCACGGGGAGGGAGACCATCGCGTAAGTGTCCACCCTCTCCCGCTGCAGCAGCAACAGCAGCAGCAGCAGCAGCAGCAGGCCTCTATGTGCCTCTTTGTTATCTCTTTTGTCTGTTTATTGTGTTGAGTCTCGTGTTTCTCATCGCTGCATGCAGTGTGTTGCTGCTGCTGCTGCTGCAGGCGCAGCAGCAGCTGCCCACATCCAGGGACTCAGAGGCTTCCTTCAGCATGAGCAACAGCTGCCACCTGCAGCAGCAGCGGAACCTGCAGCAGCAGCAGCAGCAGCAGCAGCAGCAGCAGCAGCAGGGGGTGATGTCAGAAACCCCACGAGATAACACGGAAGATATGGCCCATAGTCAACCCCTCCTCCCAGGCAAGAGGAGGGCCATAGAGCCCTCGCAGCTGTCGCAGGTGAGTTGAGGTGTACGTACACGTCAAAAACAGAAAAAACACCTATTTCTCGCCAGCCGCTTTCCTGGAAGCAGCAGCAGCAGCAGCACATGCAGCAGCAGCAGGTACCCAGCTACCAACAGCAGCAGCAAACGGGCAGAAGGGCAGCGGGAGAACACAGGGGTCGAGTTGACCCCCGCGGGGATTCAGGTATATTTGATCAGTGATATCGCTGAGGTGTATGTACACCTCAAGTGCATGCATGCACGCATGCATGCGCCGCCCCTGCTGCTCCGTTCTTCGGGGCTGCATGGGAAGTGGAAGCAGGAGAGATATTTGCTGCTTCTGCTGAAGGGTAATCAGTCGCCCTTTCAAGGCAGAAGTAGAAAAAGGGGAGCTGTAAGGGAGACAGTGGGGTTGTTTTTCTTTCTATTTGCTTTTGCTGGTTGCTGCATCATTTGCCTTCCTTTAGGCGGCTGCCAGCTTCGCTCTATTTGAATACAAACCAGCAGCGCACCAAACCCTAAACCCTAATTCTTAAACCCTCAAGGGCATCCCTATTGGCTGCCGTCATCAATGGGAAAGAAAACGGGGGTTCAGGAAAGGCTGCCTATGCCTACCCAGCGCCTGTCTGCTGCTGCTGCTGCAGCTGGTGGTGCTGCTGCTCTTGATGCTGCTGCTGTTGGCGCTGCTGCTGCTTCTCGGGCAGTGGAAGCGGCAGCATGAGACAAAATAGTAGTGTTGACTCATGTTCATTATTCTTTTATTTCTTAGGGTTTTGCAGTTGGTGGGAGAGAGAGAGAGCTTCCTGTTGCTTTTTCTAGGGTTTAGGGTTTATATCGCCATTATGCTTTAGGGCGGTTAACGCATAGTTAGGCTGTTCAGAAACAATATATTAGGTGCCAGGGCTCAGATTCCTAGTTACTTCTTCAACTTAAACTTAACTGCTTTATTGTAAGAACCTGATGGGGGGTTGGGCGGGGCTGAACTAAGGAGGGAAAAACGCATGCAACTGCCAAGGCCCCCAGTCTAGACAGCTGACCCTGTATACGGATATGTATTCAGCTGAAATACGAATATTCGATGCATATTATGGCTCTTATTTATGGATCAAATGCTTAGGTTATTCTTTGAGTAGTGATTATAAGGGGTTGTTGCCCTTTGAACTTTTTTGTATGCCGTAGAAACAACATGAGACGGGCGCCCAGGGTTGGCCGCAGCAGCTGCAGCAGCTGCTGTGGGGTTTGCTTCGCATGCAGTCTGAGTTGAATTGGCGCCAAAGAATTCAACTTTGTTCTCATTTTGCTGCAAAGTTCAGAAAAAGGTTCACGGGCTTTCCTTTTGTGCAGTACACGAGACGAGGGGGAACAGGTCTTGCATTTTCCCTGATTGGTTCAATAATGACATTGCAGGACTGCCAACAAACAGTAGAAAGAAGAAAATAATGAAGAATTTATGAATAAAATGAACTGAATTGCTGTGTTCAGTTTTGTTTTCTACTGTTGCAGCTGTTGGTGGTTGGTAACCAGTACACCCGCCAGCCCAGACGGAATGGGAGTTAGAAAAGTGAGGGAAAGCGCGGGGAATATCCCTTATATTTAGCATATTTAATTTGTATTTATTAATTGAATTTCATTTTTAAAAGTTTTCTTCCGATTGGATCATGAGAAATACTGCTTTCTTGCAGCTTTCCCTTTTTGCGGTGTCATGGCAGCCCAGTGGTTCTTCCCGCCTTCTTCCTGCCGACGGCTGGGAGTATATGAATATCAGTGAATTATTTGTTTCTTTCTGATTTCTTGTTTGATTTTCTCGTTTAATTGGAATTAAAAAGAAAGGAAGGAAAGAGAAATACCCCTCAAAGGCAGCAGAAGCTGCAGCTTCTGCACCCGCGCCGCCGGCAGTCCACCCACCATATCTGCGTGCCGGTAGTGGCCTACTGCATCGCCAGGTTTGGCCTCTTTGCTTTAAAAGATTCAATTCTTTTTAGGTTTTAAACTTGTATTTAAATATACTTCGACGAAATAAGTAAGCTTTCCAGCCCCCTTAGACAGCGCAGCCAGCGACGGGCCCTAAGCAGAGGCTGGACTGTCGGCCGCCGTCAGCAGCAGCGGGGGGGGGAGAGAAGCGCAAGGAATCCTCTAACTAGCAGGAATAAAAGAATAAATTTGTCTTTGGCTTTAGTTTTTCTGCTTTTTTCCTTCAATTTTATGCAGCAGCACGAAGAAGACAACAGCAACAGCAGCAGCAGCAGCTGGGGCGGCGCCGCCCAGCAGCATCCTCCATCAGGCCAGCAGCAGCAGCAGCAGCCCTTCTCTCTCGCCTTCTCCCTCCGCACACCGGCCTGCTGCGGCAGCAGCAGGGGGTTTCTCTCTGTTGTTGAATTTGCCTTTTGCGATTTGTCTTTGAATTCTCTCTCTCTTAGCTACAAATTCAGCAGGGAGCCCCTTTTCTACAGAGGGGCAAACCGCTGCAGCAACTGCTGCTGCTGCTGCTGCCTTCCTACGACGGCCCCTCTCCCTCCGCTCTCTTCCATAGTGGACGGCGGGCCTTTTGCTGGGGGCCTGCAGTAGCTGCTGTTGCTGCTGCAGCTTCTTCGTCTTATGAATTTCTTTAGTATTCAGTAACAAACCGTAAGGCATTATTCCTGTGCTGCTGCTGCTTCAGCAGCATCTCTGCTGCCACTCTGGGCGCCTGCTCGCCCCTGCAGCCGACGGTCTTCGGCCCCTCTCTCGTGTTTGTTTGTTTTTTTTGTTTTGTGTTGGTTTATTTATTTTGTTTTATCTTTAACTCGCCCTTATTTCTTCTTGCATCCTCACCTCAGACAGATTTCTCTAAAACGCCCAGGCCTTTGCCGCTTTCATTCAGCAGCCTCTGCCTCCAGCAGCAGCAGCAGCAGCAGCAGCAGTAGCAGCAGCAGCAGATTAGCTGTCATCTTCTCCTCAGTGTATGAGGAGACAGATTATATTGAAGACCCAATCAAATTCATGTTCTTGTCTCAGATTATACACTTAAGGCCCTTGAAAGAAACAGCACAAAGGCAGCAGCGCAGCTGGCCTCAACAGCAGCAGCAGCAGCAGCAGCAGCAGCACCCCGTCTCCGTGCTGCTGTTCTTGTGTTTTCTCTGTTGCCCTTCTAAAGGGAAGCTTCTTTTGCTGCTGCTGCTGCTGCTGTTGTGCGTCCGCAGCACTTCAGGTGTACATACACTTCACGCCCACCGAAGCTCCTAAAACAAGGAGAGGTATATTTCTATCGCTTGTCATTTGTATGAGCATTTGCGTATATTTTGTGCTTCTTGAGCAGCAGCAGCAGCAGCAAATCGTTGCATGCATGCATGCATTTATGTATTTGTTTATTGAGGGATTTCCTTGTATTGTACCCTTCCTCCAAGGCAAGAGAGAAAGCCTTACCGTCTGTAGTCAGTCCAGTCCTTAGATATTGGTTTTGTATCGTGCTGCCTGTGCTGCGAAGCAGAAGCAACAGCAGCAGCAGCAGCAGCAAGAGCAGCAGCAGCAAATTCTTCTGGCAGGTTAAGCTGCTCGTTTTCCCTCCGCCTTTACTTTCCGTCTCGCGGCTTGCTGCAGCATCCAGCAGCAGCGACAGACGCAGCAGCAGCAGCGCGGTGGCGCAGCCGCCCAGCAGCAGCAGCAGCAGCAGCAGCAGCAGCAGCAACAGCAGTACCACAGGAAGCAGCAGCAGCCGCAGCTGCTGCTGCACCCCATTCGCAGCGTTCTTCACCCTAATCCTCCTTCTAATCATAATAGTCATTATCATCATAATCTTATAATATATTACAGCAGCTATGATTAGTCTGCATCAGCTTTTCCGAGTTCTTTCTCGCATTACCTCTGACCCCTCTACCCCTTTCTACGCAGCGCCCCTTCACTCTCCCCTGGGCCCCCG
>HG713291.1:14149-22458 GCA_000499725.1 Eimeria brunetti | reverse complement strand
AAGAAAATAACTCAATTAGAGTCCGTTCCCAAACCCTAAACCCTAAACCCTAAACCCTAGGTTGCTCAGCTGTAGTCAAGAAAATAACTCAATTGGAGTCCGTTCTCAAACCCTAAACCCTCGACACAACCCGAAACCCTAATTTCTGAACGTAGGCCGTCTAAACCCTAAACCCTAGCCTAAACCCTAGAGCCCAAACCCTAGCCAGGCCGTCTAAACCCTAAACCCTAGTAAACCCTTAGCTTTGGAATACTTTGGATTTTCTGCGCAGTATTATATATATATATATGGCATTTTCCTTGTATTAATGCTGTATGGACACTGGAATATTGGGAATTTCAATGGAATTGAATTAAATGGTATTTTATTTCTGCAGAAAAAAGAAACAAGTGCATTTGCTGAAAATGAGAATTAAAGACAGCAATAAAACTGTGGCATTGGGAACTTCCAAAATTAATTACATGGACCCAAGAATAACTGTTGCATTTTGCAAAAAATATGAACTTCCTATAGAAAAGATATTCAATAAAGTGCGTTTTCGACATTCTTCGCAGGGTTTTTAAACCCTTTTCCACTTTTATTCCTTTTCTCCTCTTTATTTCCTTTTTTTCCCCTTTTTTATTCCTTATAACGGGGGTATTTTGCAAAAAATGCAAAATTTCGTAAATGGTCCCTGCTTCTACTTCTTTATCCTATTCTTCATTTTCTTTGCCCTTTTATTTTGTAGTATTTCATTTTCTTTTTATTATTTTTATTCCTTTTTATGTGCCCTTTGTATTCTCTTTTTATATTCTTTTTGCTCTTTCCTATCATAAACTCCTTATTCCTTACATCTGCTACTATTATTGTTTTTATTTATTTTTCTATTTTTGTTTTGTTTGCTGTATATATATATATATATATTATATATATTATATATTACTTTAATGTATATTACTTTAATATAGATTATATATATTATATATATTATATATTATATATTATATATTATATATTATATATTATATATTATATATTATATATTATATATTATGTAGTATATATTATGTAGTATATATTATATATTATATATTATTTCAATTGTTTGTATTACTATGTTTCTTTTTGTTGTTTCCTTGCTCTTGCTGGCATTATTGCTGCTTAATTACCAAACTAATTATTTATTATATACAAACTAATTATTTATTTATTTATTTATTTATTATTTAATCAACTAATAAATTATTTAATTAAATAAATTAAAGTATTATTTTATTTGTTTTTTTTGTTTTTTTGCAGAGTTTACGGCTCAAGTTTCCCTGGGCGATGTTTGCCCCCTCTACTTTTGTTTTTTAATTTCTTTATTCAAACTTTTATTCTTTTTAATCTTTTTCCTTTATTGCATGCATTTTCCCTTGGGTTTTCTTCTAGGAAATTGGGGTTTATATAAAATACAAATAGGTATATTTTAATATATTATATATATTTATATTTAAATATATCTGTATTATTTATATTTATATCTGTATTCTTGGTTCTTTTCAATGTATTTATTTATTTTATGAAATGTTTGTATGTGTAGGCATAAAGATTTCTCCATCATAAAATATATAATTTAAAATTTAAAATATATATTTTATTTAATGTAATATATATATATTTATTTATGCCATAAAATGAACAAAATAATAATATAATATAATGTATATAATATAATTATATTATATAATGTATAAAATGCAATCTATAAAAAATAAAATACATAAATAATGGGCAATATGTGGGCAGCATCTTAATACAAACCATATATTTATATATGAATATATAAATATACATTTATGTATAAATATATGAATATATAAATATATATTTATATAATTCTATATATAAATAAACATTTATATATATATTAGTAAATATATATTTATATAAATGGAGTAATTTCATTAAACGCATGCAAGGTTAATACTTCTGTGCATGCATCTGATTAGGTAAATAAATTTATTTATTTATTTATCTTGCTAAATGTTTATTTATTATTTTATTTATTGTTTTGCCTATTCAAAGAATATGCATCATCTCTTACTTTTCTGTCTTCATACATGTAAATAGTATTTATAATATATACATATATACTATCGAAAATATATATATATATAATGTATAATATATATGTATATATACATATATATATATGTATATATATATATATGTATATATATATATATTATATATATATTATGTATATATATATATGTATATATATATGTATATATACTGCAAATAAGTACATATATACATATAATAAACATCTGTACGATACATATATAAATGTATATTATGTATATGCATAATATATATTAGATATATTATACATATTCTATTATATTCATGAAATATAGATTCAATTAGTTGTTAAATTATTTGTCTTCTTCTTTGGGACATTCTTTGGCTTTTCCTTCTGCAGCTTATTACTCATTTTAATTTCAGTTTAATTCAATTTTAGTTTTTTATTCTCAAATACCATTACATCTACTCTATATCTCTTCTTAATCCCGTCTATATACATTATACATATATATATAGATATATATTCAGTTATTTACTAATATTTATTATATTATATATTATACTATAGTTCTGTTTAGTTTTATATTTATCTACAAACAGCTATAGCTAGCTCCAAACCCTGGGGAAACAGATAAGCATATCAAGGCCTAGCTAGCTAGCTAGCTAGCTGGCTAGCTAGCTAGCTAGCCATTGGTCCGAGTTATTAGCTCGTATTGCTGTTGTTTTCGGAACATAAATATAAAATGCTCATTGCGTTAATCTGGTACAGGAGAAAAAACAAAAAAAAACAAAAAAGGGAATGTCTACACCATACAACTTCACCCCAACTTGGGGTGTATGTCCATACACCCCAACTTGCATGCATGCATGCATATAATAATATTAACAATAATAATAATAATAATAATAGTAATAATAATGATAATGATAATAATAATTGTAATGATGATAATAATAATAATAGTAATAATAATGCTTATTTCAATTTGCATGCATGCAAGTTAGATTACGTATTATAATGGCAGGGACTGCGAAGTAAACGTACACCCCAACTTGCATGC
This sequence comes from Eimeria brunetti, assembly GCA_000499725.1. NCBI lineage: Eukaryota > Apicomplexa > Conoidasida > Eucoccidiorida > Eimeriidae > Eimeria > Eimeria brunetti. The sequence goes on along the minus strand of HG713291.1, from coordinate 19,348 downwards.
ATGCATGCAATTTGCATGCATGCAATTTGCATACAAATTTGCATGCATGCAATTTGCACACAATTTTGCATGCATGCAATTTGCATACAATTTTGCATGCATGCAGTTTGCATACGAATTTGCATGCATGCAATTTGCATACAAATTTGCATGCATGCAATTAGCATACAAATTTGCATGCAATTTGCATGCATGCAAGTACGAATGGACTAAAGATTAAACAGCGCAAATGATGGCAGATATGGCGACGTAGAAAAGAGCCACGGGGTAAACAACAAGGATTTTTTTTTTGCTTTCTGTGAGGGGCTGTAAGAAAGCAGCTGCTACTCTTATAGCCCAAGTAAGAGCAGGAAGGACTGTAAGGAGGCGGAAAGCCCTTGTTGCTTTAATGAAGAGCAAATTTGCTGCTGCTGCTGCAGTAAGAGGAAATAAACAATAGCCAAGCACACATACCGATTGAAAGAAAGAGAGGCGGGAGCCCAGTAACTGGGCATTAGCCGTCACTATGCTGGAACCTAGCATTAAAAACATGTAGACGAGGGCGAAAGCAAACCGCCTTTCTTCGTGAAATGCATTGGAAGAAAAATACAATAAAAGAGAAAGAGAAATGCAAAGAATCAAGGGGCCCCATAGCTCCCAATCCCGCAAACCTGCACCCGACTCCTGCACCGATTTCGGGTGGATAACATACAGCATTTTCTTCAATACGCTCTGCAATTCACGCTTTATCGTTACACTCACGGGTTCATCCAAAGAAATGTCAAAAGAAGAAGAAGAAGAAGAAGAAGAAGAAGAATAGATGCCGCTGCGGTGGGCAGGGTTCTGCCCTAGAGAATGCGTCGGTTGCAGCTCGCCCATCATCTTGGCGGTGGAAAGCGAGGGAAAGTTGGGGAACTTCGGGGAAAAAGAACAAATTTAATCAATTACACACACGGCTTACTCTATTTTGACGGTTTAAGCAAAAGAAATCAGAGAAAATAAGCCCAGTTTTCCTCTGAAAATGGTGATGGGCGACAAGAGGAAACGACGGCGTGAGTTGAGGTGTACAGACACCTCAAAAACAGGCGGAAAGCGCAGGCGATTTCGAAGACTTCATTCAGTTTTCTTCTTGATATGAAGTGGAAAGAAAGGAAATAAAGGGAAATGAAGGAAATGCTGAGAAAATAAACAAAAAACTGAATAATAAGGACAGCAAGCGTTGGTTTCCGTTTGTGTCTGGCTGTCGTCGTCACCCTGAGTTATTCAATAAAAATAAAAATCCTTTATTTACTTATTTTTATTATTTATTTTGCAATTTAATCATTTAATTCCTCTAGAGATAACTTTGTTTTCTTCCGCTGCATTCAGGGCTGCATGCAAACCGCCCGCCGCCGCGTGCTCAAAACCCTAAACCCTAAACCCTAAACCCTAAACCCTAAACCCTAAACCCTAAACCCCGTCAATGCCGTCGCGAATAAATAAATAATTATTATTTTTTATACTATATTATAAATAAATAAACAAATATATTTTCTTAGGAGGTGTGCAACACAAGACAAACAAATTGATATCCGCATCTTTGAAATTTCTGAAAATTTCGAAAGATGCGGATATCAATTTGTTTGTCTATTATTACTCTCAATAGGAGAAACAACAATAATAACAATACCAAAAATAATAATGATAATAGTAATAATAAAACTAATAAAAAAATAATAATAGTAATAATAACAATAATGATAACAATAATAGTAGTAATAGTATTAATAATAATAATAATAATAATAATAATAATAATAATAATAATAATAATAATGGAGGCAGTAATGATAATAATAATTATTATTAGTATTACTATAATAACTATATAATGCTAATAATAAGCAGCAACAGTAATAAATAATGCCGGCAATAAGTAATATTAATACAAGGAACAGAATGTATAATATCAAGTTTAATATGGCTGATTTATAATAATATATACAATGTAAATTAAATATATTACATATAATATACAATTTAATGTATATTGCTCTATAAATAAACCTTTTTATTTATAAACAAAAAAATTCAAAATATTTCAAGGAAATCAGAAAAAGTTGCAACAAACAGAAGTCTTAAGTGGGGGGCCCTATTATTTTTATTGCAATAGTTTTTATTCTTTTTATTTCAATTATTTTTATTGTTTTTATTATCATTATTACTATTGCTACTAGTATTATTATTACCACTGTTGTTATTGCCATTATCGTTATTATTTCATTATTATTATTATCATCACCATTATTGTTACAATAATTATTATTATTATTATTATTATTATTATTATTATTATTATTATTATTATTATTATTATTATTATTATTACTATAATTACTATTATTATTATTATTATTGTTATTACTGTTATTACTGTTATTATTGTTATTGTTACTATTATTAGTATTACTACCATAATTACTATTATTATTATTATTACTATTATTATTATTATTATTATTACTATTACTGTTATTATTATTATTGTTATTATTATTATTATTATTATTATTATTATTACTATACTATTTTTCTTACTATTATGACAATTATTATATATAGTGCTAGTTCATAATCATGTAATTATTATTATTGTTTTTATTTATCTCAAACTCAGCACTGCAATAATACAATTACTATATAGCTAGCTGCAGCTAGCCATAGCTAGCTGCAGCTAACTGGCAGCAGCAGCATTATTATTTACGGCTCAGTTAGTCTTATTGACGGTTTAGGGTTTAGGGTTTAGGGTTTAGGGTTTAGCCTAGCTTGTAAGCAGCGGCTGTCTAAGGCGCCATACAAACTGTGCGCAGTAATCTCCCCTCATGAATCGCTAAACCCTAAACCCTAAACCCTAAACCCTAGACCCTAAACCCTAAACCCTAAACCCTAAACCCTAAGCTGACGCAGCAGTCAATGGATGGGGCTTGACGATTCAGGTCGAGGGTTTAGGGTTTAGGGTTTAGGGTTTAGAAGGTAGGGTGTATTAGGTAGACCTCCATATACACTCAAATAGTATAAATAACGACCAAGGCTAATAAACAGATAAAACAAACAAAAACAAATAAAAATAAATAAATAATAAAAATAAATAAACCAATAAACTACAGTCTGAAACCTATATATGGCTGTTGGACAGCAACTGCTGCTGCTGTTGCTGCTGCTGTTGCTGCTGCTGCTGCTGCCAGTTGCTGCTATCGTTCCACCATTGCCATCACTGCTCTTAAACCAGTGCTGCTGCTGCTGCTGCTGCTGTTGCTGTTGCTGTTGCTGCTGCTTCTGTTGCTGCTGCTGCTGCTTCAGCAACAGCAGCAGCAGCAGGTGTGTGTACAGCCTATATGACGATACAAGGACTAAATAAATAAATAGACAAATAAATAACCAGGTAAATAAATAAAATAAATAAAGAAATAAGACAAAATAAAAACAAAAAGATTTAGGTGTATGCACAGCCCCAACGGGGTGTATATACAGCTCATGTTTTATTTATTTTTTAGCCTCCTCACAGAAAGCCAAAAAATAAAATTAAAAATAAATACAAAACAGCAAAGAACAATGCAAAAAAACACAAGGGGAAATACTGCTGCTGCTGCTCTCGCTAAGCCGTAGGACCACTCTACGTGCTGCTGCTACTACTGCTGCCAATGCCACTAATGTTGCTGCTGCTGCTGCAGCTCTTGCTGCTGCAGCTCTTGCTGCTGCAGCTCTTGTTCCCGCAGCTCTTGCTGCTGCTGCAGCAGCTCTTGCTGCTGCAGCTCTTGCTGTGGCAGCTCTTGCTGCTGCAGCTCTTGCTGTTGCAGCTCTTGCTGTTGCAGCTCTTGCTGCTGCTGCTGCAGCTCTTGCTGCTGCGGCTCTTGCTGCTGCAGCTCTTGCTGCTGCAGCTCTTGCTGCTGCAGCTCTTGCTGCAGCAATTCTTGCTGCTGCTGCAGCAGCTGTTGCTGCTGCTGCTGCTGCAACTCTTTCTGCTGCAGCTCTTGCTGCTGCTGCTGCTCTGCTGCACTATATATTGCCTCAGGTATGAAGGAGTTAAATGCAACTGGCCCCTTAGCCCCTTCTATAAATCCTTCTGCAGAAAATTCACCCTTGAAATACTGCTGAATCTGCTGCTGCTGCTGCTGCTGCTGCTGCTGCTGCTGGTCTTGCTGCTGCTGCTGTAGGTCTTTCTGCTGCTGCTGTTCAGCAGCAGCAGCAGCAGCAAGGATGCGGGGGAGGCAAAGGAAGTGGGGTTCGCATGAAGGGTGATAAGGGGTAATATGAAAGAAAGATGGGAACCAACAAGCCGCTAGGGTGTATATATGCTGTTCATCATTTAAAAGCGATAAAGATAATATTCCCCGCAAAATAGAGTCAAATAAAGGGAATATCCTGAAAAAACAAAGAAAAACAATCAAAGAAGCAAAGAAAAAGACCGAAAAATAACCGAAAAAGAATGGGAGAATATTTTTGTGTATTTGCACCCTTTATATATTTAGATGGTTCTTTATTTATATATATATATATTTATTTATATATTTATGTTTATTTATATATGTATATTTATATATATTTATATTTATTTATATATTTATATTTATATATATTTATATTTATATATATTTATATTTGTAATGTATTTATAGAAGTATACATTATTTATTACAAAAGTTTATATTTGTAAATGCTTTAAACTCCAAAGAACCTTATTATTATTATTATTATTATTATTTGTATAATATTTTGTGTAATATTCTATTGTATTAAATAAATTAATAGAATATAATTAAATTAATAATAGAATAGAATTAAATTGATTAATAGAATAGAATGGTAGCTATAATTGGATGCATATAAAATACAACAATATTCCTAATAATAAAGATATATTTTTACATCCATTTCCCAAACTACGGTGTATTATCGAAAAACTCCACCCCATTGGAAATGGGTAAAAACAAACAAAAGAATAAAAGAATAGTACTAATTCATTACTGTCTTATTGCCTCTTTAGTTCCCCCAAAGAAACCCCCTGCAACAGCAGGGCTATACTTTGCATGCGCTGCTGCAACCCCCCAGAAGCAGCGAGTGGACCAATGGTCACGGTGAATTCTCGGTGGGGTTTGCTGCATTAAAATGGCATTTTTCTTCGTGTTCCTAGCCAGAAACAAACCGTCAAGCGCTGCTGCTGCTGCTGCTGCTGCTGCTGCA
>HG713291.1:1649-11649 GCA_000499725.1 Eimeria brunetti | reverse complement strand
AGGGAAAAGAGGATAATTGTTCTTAAAAAAAGGCGGAGAAGGATCGGATAAAAGCTGCAATGATGCTGAGACGCAGGCTGCAGACTGCAGGCTTGCAGCGGTACCAGCGGGTTTATAGAAGCGATCTTTCGCTAAATAGAAAAACAAATTAAGAAAACAAAAAAATAAATCAAAAATATTGAATTAATTGAGTCATTGCAGGAGGATCGACCGCAAATGGCTCCCGCGCAGCCGTGCCATAGGCAGCAACTAGGCTGCAAAACGGATGTTTCTTTGGAGCTGAAACTAAATAAATGGGGCAGAAAAGCATTTACCCATAAAAATAATCTAAAAATTTAAAAAATGATTCAAGAAAATGGCAGTTTCCTCAAGTTGAACCGAGGCGGGGGTCGACAGACACCCGAAATGAAACCTGAAAAACCTGAATTCAGGTTTCAGTTTTTGCTCACTTTCCGGACTTTTTCCCTGAAATCTGAATTGAATTTCTTGGGATCTGATTAAATGTATTTGTGTATTTGTATTTATTTGATAATTTGCGCCTATTTAATTCGATTAGCAGCCTCATTGTTTGCCTTTTCCCTAGACCCACAGTGTGTGGTAGAGGAAGGGTAACACCAGCCGCCGTCTGAACTTGAATTCTTTGTTTTTGCGCCTGCATTTCGTTCAAATCATTTTAATTTATTAAATTTATTCAATTTATTCAATTTAATTCTTTTCCTTTTAAATGATGCAAGAAGTTTGTTTTTTTTGTGTGGCGTTCCAGTTCAAGTCCAAGTCGAGCAACGCTGCTGTCTGAACCCGTTTCTTATATTTTTAATCATTCAAATTAATTATTTATTCAATTTTTTATTTAATTAATTTGTTTTATTTCTATTATTTTCTTCAAATTCAATTTTCAGCCTCTTTCTCCCTTCCTAGGCCTTGCTTCGACAGCCCCATAGACAAGCCTTCTCACAGCCCTCAACTACAGTAATTTCTATTCAATAATTTCATTAATATAATAAAATTTAATGAATTAAATTCATTAATATAATAAAATTAAATGAATCAAATTCATCGCCATAATAAAATTTAATGAATTCAGTAGTTTCATTAAGTTCTATTCAATTAAGTCATATTATTTATTTTATTTCAGAGTTTGTCTTGCTGGCAGCTGTGGGTCTATAAGTAGAATGTACATTATATAGAGATAATACTTATATATTATATAATTACATATATAATATATATTATATATTCTTACACACTATAATATACAATAATAATATATATATTTTTTATAGTACATTATATTATACTATATACCACTATTACCTAAAAGCAAATAAATATAAATGCATAAACATATTAACTGGCTTTAAATTCTCACCCCTGAACAAATTCAATTAAATTATTATTTTATTTTTAGGCATCAAACAGAAAATAAAAAAATTTAATTTTAATTATTTTTGAAGTCTTATATTCAACTTTTTCTTTCAAATACAATCAAAGCCGCCTTGAAGAAAATAAATTGCATCAACAGGAAAAAGACAGAAAATAATAAATTAAAAATAAATTTAAAAATTAAAAAAAAACCCATAGCCAATTAGTAAAATGGGTGCCCAGTAAAATAAATGTTTTTATTTCTTTCTTTAAGTATTGTGTTTTATATTTTCATGAATATATTTCCAAAAACAAAAATAAATATATTTATTTTTCGTTTATATATAATTATATATATATGGATCTACTTATAATGCTTGTATTTCTTATTAAAACAAAAACTGAATATTGAAATTTTTAATTTAACTACAATAATCACATACATTTAAATATATTTCTTTAAAACAGAAACATAAATATATTAAAAAGGTTTTAATAATTAAATATTATTTATAAACAGCTAACAGCTAATACAGGGGAGATAGCCGAATTTTGGCTTTAATTAATTTTCTTTTTTGCTGCTTTCATGAATGTAGTAGAGAAATAAATTAATTCATTTCCCTCTAATAAATTAATCTATTTCTCCTTAATAAATAATAAATTCAAAACATAAATAAAATAGCAACAAACAACAGCCGTTAGGCAGCAGCAGATTCTCAGACGGGCTGCAGCAGCAGCAGCAGCAGCAGCAGCAGCAGCAGCAGCAGCAGCAGTAGTAGTAGCAGCAGCAGCAGCAGCAGCGGGTTTGAGCTGCTGCTGCAGTTTATTTGCTGCATCTCGAGCAGCGCAGCAAAAGATATACTTAAGTTCCCTTTTTCGTTTTGGGTTTAGGGTTTAAAACTAGGGTTTAGGGTTTAGGGTTTAGGGTTTAAAGCATTAAACATTTCTTGACTTTTTCTGGGCCAGCAGGGGCCAGACTTTACCCAAAAAGAAATAAAAAGAAATAAATAATTAGGAAAAATAATTAATAAAATAATAATAATAATAATAATAATAATAATAATAATAATAATAATAATAATAATAATAATAATAATGAAACTTGGGCTTTATATAATTATACTTGGATATAATCAATGGGAATATTCAATTTATATTTTTAATCAGCTATTTATTCAAGATATTTCTTGTATTTTCTTTAATATTATTTTTACGTTAAATATATATATATATATATATACATATTTTAAAAATATAGTGTATATAATAAATATATTTACTGTACATTTGAATTGAATTGTTTAAACTATACTTTCTTACTATATACATTATTATAGATAGTATATATGTACATAATATTACATATATTCTCTATATACATTTATATACTTATTCTTCTTTTTTATATAATATACAGAATTATATACTTTTTCCATAATCGCCGTTTAAATGTATTACTGCTTTGTATAGAGAAATGCATATAAGGATGCATGCAGAGTAAGGTATAAAAAGCATATAAATATTATTAATATAAATATATAAATATATATATCTGTAAAATATAAATAAATATATATATATATATCAGTATAATACTATAATGATATATTTGTATACTATGCTGCTTCAGCATCGATTTAATGCATTGTTTTAAAGCCGATAACAACACAATTAAAAGGAATAAATAAATATTTATTAAATAAAATGAATATTTTTATAATTATTTTACTCTAAGGAATTTATTTTTTCCACTTCTGCTGCTGCAGATACACCGCAGCTCGGCTGCTGCTTGTTGCATGCGGCGGCCCCCCCCTTCTTTACGGAATATGCTTTATATGGCATTTAAAAAGAAGGAAAAAAGCAAATAAAACAATAAAAATACTATTTTAATTAAAATAAATTCAAAAAAGATTTAAATTCCCCTCTTTAGCGTTCAAACGACGGGCGCAGCAGCCCCGGGGCTTGTTGCTGTGGGCTGCTGCTGCAGCCGCTGCTGCTGCTGCTGCTGCTGCTGCTGCCGCCGCTGCTGCTGCTGCTGCTGCCGGGCTTTTTTGGGTTCAGAATAGAGGGGAAAGCGGGAAGAAGGTGTATATTGGGGTGTTTAAGGAGCCAGTTGCTTGAATTAGAAGAAAGAATTCGAATTGGGTATTTTTCTGTGGGCTTGAGCTGCAGATACACCCCACCCCCTGCTGCTTTTCTCTTTTCTTTTTGCCCTTTTCTCCCCAAGATGAAGAGAGACAAATCCCTGCAGCAGCCCGTAGGTTTTAATTCCATTTATTCCATTAAATTAAAAGAAATAAAACAAAAACATCAAACCCAAAGCCTTAACACACTTGCTGCTGATGAGGGGTATAGATATATATATATATGTTTATATGCGGGGAAGCCGCTGCTGCTGCTGCTGCTGCTGCTGCAGCAGCAGCAGCAGCAGCAGCAGCAAATAAATACGTATTTTTGGTTTTTTTCCTTTTTTCTGTTTGCTGCTGCACTCTGCTGCCTATACACCCCAAGAGCCAGCCACTGGCGCTGCTGCACTGTTGCATGTGGGGCGATTATCATTTTTATTGTTTTTATTTTATTTATTTTATTTATTTTATTTGTTTTATTTATTTCATTTATTATTTAGTGTTTTGTTGCTTCTTTCCTCTCGATTTCATTAGATGAGCTTGCTGCTGTCATCCTTAGCTAACGAGGGTTTAGGGTTTAGGGTTTAGGGTTTAGGGTTTAGGGTTTGGCGGGGGTTTGTGTGTAGGGTTTATGTTTTGAGGTGTTTTATCTTTTTGGGCATATGTTATTGTTAATGGTTTCGAGTTTAAAGATAATACTACAGGAATAAAGAAATAGAATAATACTCCAACGATATAATAATGTAGAATAATACAAAACAAAATAAAATACAATAAAATAGAATAAAATAAAATAAAATAGTAAAGTGGATAATGCTTTATTTCTTTTTCCTGTTTATTCATTTAACAAAAAGATTAAAAACAACTACTTAAAATAGAATGGTATTTTATTACTAAAAAACTAAAGGAGCTATTTGAATACCAAATACAGAATAAATAAATAAACAAATAAAGAATAAATAAATAAACAAATAAATAAATAAATAAATAAATAAATAAATATATTTTCTTGTTTTTTATTTATTTATCTGATTTCGGTTCCTTTTTGTATTTTTCACCGGGATTAAATTTCCCCCTCCTCCTATAACTCCCTAAATAACCAATTAATAATAATTATTATTAATTAATTAATTAATTAATTATTTACTTATTTATTTATTTATTTATTTATTTATTTATTTATTTATTTCTTTATCTGATTTCGTTTGCTAATATCCCCAATCTCCGAAGACAGCCTCAAAGGCTAGGAAATTAATCCTTACAAATGGATGAATTAATAAATCTATTTGAATATTTTTCTTAATTCCTTTCTCTATTTATTTATTTATTTATTTATTTATTTATTTATTTATTTATTTATTCCTTTATTCCTTTATCTATTTCTTTATTTATTCCCTTATTCGTTTATTCCTTTATTATTTCATTATTTCTTTCCATATTTCTTTGGTTCTTTCTCCGTTTTTTTCTGAATTAATTGATAAATCCAAATGAATAAACAAATAAACAGCCTAAATAAAGGATTAATGGATAAAAATAGCCCTTCTTTGTTTGTTTTCAGATAAAACAATACCAAGTTGTGGGGCGTTTACGCCCCACTGCAGCAAACCCTTCCCCCCCTTTGCTGCGCCTTCGCCTTTTTGCTGGCAGCAAAGTTTTGGCTTCTTCTTTGTTTTGGAATTTGTTGCGTCGTCTGAAGAAGATAAAGAAGGCGAGGGGCGAGATATTGGAAGTAAATGCCATTAAAGAGAAAAGAAATAATACTTTCGCCAAAAATTTCGGCGTTTGGCTCAAATATTCCAGCAGAACTGGCACCCATAATATGTACAAAGAAGTTCGAGAAACGTCAAAGGCAGCAGCATTAAGCCAAATATACGCAGAGATGGCAGGGAGACACAGGGCTTTAGCTAGCAACATACAGGTGGGTATTCATCTAACCCTTTATTATCTATTTGTTTATTTATTTATTTCCTTTTAATGCCTTTTATTCCTTTTCCTCTTTTTTTCCCGGGCTTTTGGGACTTTTTTGGGTTTTTTTCGGGTTTTTTGGGTTTTTTGGGGATTTTTGTTTTAAATGGCAGGGAGACACAGGGCTCTAGCTAGCAACATACAGGTGGGTATTCATCTAACCCTTTATTATCTATTTGTTTATTTATTTATTTATTTCTTTTTGATGTCTTTTTATTTATTTTCTCCTTTTTCCGGGGGTCTTGGGACGTTTTTATGGTTTTTTTTGGGTTTTTCTCGGGATTTTGGGGGATTTTTGTTTAAAATGGCAGGGAGACATAGGGCTCTAGCCAGCAACATAATACAGGTGGGTATTAATTTAACCCTTTATTATCTATTTGTTTATTCATTTATTTCCTTTTAATGCCTTTTATTCCTTTTCCTCTTTTTTTCCCGGGGTTTTGGGACTTTTTTGGGTTTTTCTCGGGTTTTTTGGGTTTTTGGGGGATTTTTGTTTAAAATGGCAGGGAGAGACAGGGCACTAGCCAGCAACAAACAGGTGGGAATTAATATATAACTCTTTAATGGCCTTTCTTTATTTATTCCTTTTTTAATGCCTTTTAATTTCTTTTCCCCTTTTTTCCCGGGGTTTTGGGGCATTTTTGGGTTTTTTTGGACTTTTTGGGTTTTTTTTTGGGTTTTTGTTTAAAATAGCGGGGAGATACGGGGCACTCGCTAGCTACATCCAAGTGGGAATTCAAAGTTCTTTAGTAATTGGCTTTATTTATTTATTTCTTTTTTCTGCATTTTAATTCTTTTTCCATTTTCCCCCGGGGTTTTGGGGCTTTTCTTGGCATTTTTTCGGTTTTTTTTGGTATTTTTGGGTTTTTGGGTTCTTTTTGGGTTTTTTGGGTTTTGTTTGAAATAAAAGACAGACAGACACACAGGGCACTTGCTAGAATCCATATTCCCTTTATTTGGTTTCATTTATTTGTTTCTCTTCTTTCTTTTTTTAATTCTTTTCCCGCTTTTTTCCGCTTTTTTCCGTTTTTTTTTGGCTTTTTCCGGGTTTTTTTGGTATTCTGGGTTTTTTGGTTTTTTGGTGTTTTTTGGGTTTTCTTCATCGTCATAATCCAAGTGGGGATTCCTATTCCTTTATTTGGGTCTCTTTATTTGTTTCTGTTCTTTTTTATTTATTTTCCCGTTTTTTTCTCGAGTTTTTTGGCTTTTTTGGGGTCTTTTTTGGGTCTCTTTTGTGTTTTTGGTGTTTTTTGGGGGTTTTGTTTAAAATAAACGGCAGAAAGAAGGCCAGAAACATTCAGGGCAGAAGGGGAATTCTTTTATTTGGCTTTATTATTTATTTGTTTCTTTTCCTTGGAGTTTTCAATTCTTTTTCCGCTTTTTTCGGGTTTTTTTTGGGTTTTTTTGGTCTTTTTGGGGTTTTGGGGTTTTTTGGAGTTTTTAAGAAGGGCCCTTGCTAAGAGTGGGAATTAATAATTCCTCTATTTGTTTTCTGTTTATCTGTTTCTGTTTTAGGGTTTAGGGTTTAGGGTTTAGGGTTCAGTTCCTGTTGTTTGTTTTTGTTTTTTCACCTTTTTTTCACTTTTTTTTGGTTTTTTTTGGGTTTTTTCGTGTTTTGGCTTTTTTTGTTCTTTTTGTTTTTTGTTTTTGGGCTTTTTGTTTGAAATGAAAAGAAGAAGAAGGGTTTTTGCTGGCGACATTCGAGTGCGGTGTATTTGCTGCATTTGTTTATTTATTTTTACTTTTTTTCTGCTTTATTTTTAATGCTTTTTTTGGTTTTTTGGTCTTGGTGTTTGTTTTCCATCATTGCCTTTATTTGTTTTTGTTTCGTTTCTTTTATTTCATTTTCCGTTTCTTTTATTTCATTTTCTGTCTCTTTTATTTAATTTCCTGTTTCTTTGTTTAATTTTATGTTCTATTTGTTATTTTGTCTTTTGTTCTGCTTTCTTCGCTTTTTGGGTGGGGTCTAGGGTTTAGGGTTTAGGGTTTAGGGTTTAGGGTTTAGGGTTTCTGTTCTTTTTAGATGATTATATTTTTCAATTAAAGCCAAGGACTGGGTTTAGAAATATAAATAAAGAGCTTAAACCCCTAAACCCTAAACCCTAAATATATTTAATTACATTCTTTGTGGTCTATAGGGTTTGTTAGGGTTTGCTAGGGTTTGCTAGGGTTTAGGGTTTAGGGTTTTAAGCTTTTTACTGTACAATAGTGGAAAAGGGACTTTTTTGGACGGGAAAAAAGCGGGAAAAAGATGTATAGGGTTTGGAAATAGTATTTCTCCCTTATTCCCCCCGTATTATCCCGTTTTTGGGTTTATTTTCCCGCAGATAATTCGAATTCTTCAGCTAAAAGCCAAAGATTGCAAAAGGCCCCACATTTTGCAACTTCTCAACAGCCGCATCAGACTGCCTTTGATTAATCGCCAAAAGCCCCGGCCTAAGAGTAAAAAAGCGACATTTGTAGCTTCTCGCCCCCGTTTGTTCCTGAAATAAGGGGATAAAGGGTTTAAAAGAAGGGGAATTAATTAGGGGGAGGGGGGAAAGGGGTATTTCCCGAAAAAAAGCTGTATTTTGAGCCCAGTTGGGCCGAGAAAGAAGCAAAAATAAGTAATATTCAGATCTATGGATAAATATATATATATATGTTTCTGTGTATTTATCTATATATTATATTATATATATAATATATTACCGATTATCTTTATAATGGATATATAATATATATATTATATATAATATATTATATAATATATATAATATATGTAATATGTATAATATAGATAATATATAATTAATTATATATAATTATCGTATTATATATATTATATATATTACATATATATATTATATATATATATATGTATAATATATATAATATATATATGGAATATATATAATATATATAATATGGATAATATGTATAATATGTATATATTCTGTATTTAATATATATATATTATATGTATTATTTATGCAATGGTATGTAGATAGTATATGGATGCAATATAATATATATATATTTATATATATATTTATATTTATATATATGTATCTATATATATATGTATATTTATATTTATATATATATTTATATATATTTATATATATATGTTTATTGTCTATTACAGCAAATGTATATTCTATACATTTGCAACTGGGATATGAGAAAAGAGAAAAAGAATTTAAAACAAGAAACATATTTCTTTTTTTTGCTTCTTTCGAAAAAGGACCGAAAATAAAAATAAAAAACAATTAGATAAATGCATGCATTTATCTATTTGTTTTGTTTAGCAATTAAAATCGTAGAAAATAGATAAAATAAACAAAAATAAATAAAAAGGAATTAAAGGGAATAGGGAGGTTATGGGAAAAACAATACAAGACAAATAAAATTAGAAAAATAGAATAAAAGTCAAATTTATTTAATTTATTAGATTTATTTTTTAAAAACAAGAGAGAAATAGACGGGGGGAGGGGGGTTTATAGAGAAAAACAAAAAAAGAATAAGGGAATAAAGCGAAGAACAAACAAATACCGAAAAATGAAAATAAAAATAAAAAATAAATATAAGGATGGTGACGGGCTAGGAGGGGCCGTGCGATTTAGCAGAAAAATGTAATTACATTAAATATGTATTTTTGTTTATTTTATTTTATTTATTTTTATTCATAATTCCATTTCTACTAATATATTTATAGTCTCTATAATTGGGAGATAGAAATAAACCCCAAGGATTGTTTACTAGATGGAAATTTACTTAGTAACGAAACTGGCGGTCTAGGGTTTAGGGTTTAGGGTTTAGGGTTTAGGGTTTAGGGTTTGGGGTTTCTAGAGGACTATATGATGTTTTTTATTCAGCTTTTTGCTTAAATTTAATATTTTTGAGTTTAAAAACTATTATTTATACTTTTTCTCGAAATTCTGTTTATTTATAATGTTCAAAATAAGGAGGCAGTAAAGGAAAAGGGGGGGGTTTAGGTGGTGGTGTGGTGTATGCATATATATATCTATACACCCCATTTTTTGTTGAATTGTTGTTGTTTTTAGTTGTTTAAAAGGGAATTATAACTGTTTAATAGGATTAAATGCATAAAATGAAGCAAAAAAGGGGAAAAAAAGGAGAAAAAGGATCAATTTGCTGCAGCAAACAAGGTCTGCTGCTGCGGCTGCTGTTGGTTTTCGGTTTATCTGTGTGAGTGCCAGTGCTTAGATCTTGATTTGTTTGTATTTTTTGCTTTTTTTTTGTTTCTTTTTCCCTTTTTTCATTTTCTTTTACTTCTTTTTCCCATTTTCTTTGGAATATTCCCTTTTACTCGACGGATTCCCCCTCAAATACCCTTGTTTGGTTCCCCGTTCAACTTCCCCTCGTCGCGAGCTGCCTATACACCCCAGCAGAAAGACCACTGGTCTGGTCCATTGGTCCACCGCTGGTCCCTTAGAATGCAATGTGGAAAAGCTTTTCTTTTTTTCGATTTTCGCATCCTGCAGCTGAAGAAGAACATAGCAATTTAAATTCTGTTTCTTCTAGGGGGGCCAACCGTGCAGCAG
>HG713288.1:11452-22620 GCA_000499725.1 Eimeria brunetti | reverse complement strand
TATATACTTATATATATATATACTTATATATATATATACTTATATATATATATACTTATATATATATATATATATATAGGTATAAGGCTTGTGTTTGTCTACGTACAGCTGGAAGGGTGTTTCATTTTCTGGTAGATTTGGGGCATCGAATATTTTGCAAATTCTCTGCGAGCCCTTCGACTTACGCAAAGACAAACGGGTCGTACTCGCATGACCCAACACATGGCCCCCCACTGCAATTCAAAATGTATAGTTAATTAATTAAAAGAAAGAAAGAAAGAAATAATATAATTAACAGACAATACTCGCATGACCCAACACATGGCCCCCTACTGCAATTCAAAATGTATAGTTAATTAATTAAAAAAAAGAAAGAAACAAACAAACAATATAATTAACAAAGAAAGAAAGAAACAATATAATTAACAAAGAAAGAAAGAAACAATATAATTAACAAAGAAAGAAAGAAACAATATAATTTACAAAGAAAGAAAGAAACAATATAATTAACAAAGAAAAAAATCAAGTAAGTTATTAATGCATTAAATAATAGGCAAGGAATTAATTGTCAAAAAGAGAGGAAAGGTAATTCATAAGTAAGGAATAGCTAAATTGAGGTAATTTGCTAGTTAAGTAATTAATTAAGTAATTAGTTAATTAAGTAATTAAGTAATTAGTTAATTAAGTAATTAAGTAATTAGTTAATTAAGTAATTAAGTAATTAGTTAATTACGTAATTAAGTAATTATGTAGTTAATTAGGTAATTAAGTAATTAGTTAATTAAGTAATTAAGTAGTTAATTAAGTAATTAAGTAGTTAATTAAGTAATTTGTTAAATAAGTAATTAAGTAATTAGTTAATTAAGTAATTAAGTAATTAAGTAGTTAATTAAGTAATTAAGTAGTTAATTAAGTAATTAGTTAATTAAGTAGTTAATTAAGTAATTAGTTAATTAAGTAGTTAATTAAGTAATTAGTTAATTAGTTCGTTAGGCAAGGAATTGTTAAGGAAGAGGTGTCTTTAAAATGTTGGAAAGTGAAAACGTATAAAATGAAAAATTCGAAATAATTATCAGTTTAAGCAATTTAATGGATTTGTTTATTCTTAAGGAACATAAAATATAAATAAAGAAGGGAATAGCAACAAATACAAGTGGATGGGAATGGAAGGGCAAAAATAAACCAAACAAATAGAAATATATGCAAAAAGAAATAAATTAATTAAATAAATATTCAATACAAATTAATAAAATTAAATAAAATTAAATAAAATAAAATAAAATTAAATTAAATTAAATTAAATAAAATTAATGGGAATTCAAATAACTCACCAGGCTTGGTTGGATTTGCAACAAATGTCAAACCCCCACCAGGGTCAGACCTAAAAGAAATAAAGATATTCATTTTAATTGTATTTTGTATTTAATCTAAATTTTAGCTGTATTTCACTAATTAACCAATTAAATTAATTAATCCAATTAATTAAGTAATGTAATTCCTATTAGCACGAATACAATAATATACTACTTCTTACAAAACAGGATTAGTAATGATAACAACAGAAATATTATAGGGTCCTAAATATTCATTAAGCTCTTGAGCTATTGTATTATATAATTTTTCTTTTCTTTATTATATTTTATAGTATTATATAATAAATTAATTGATTAATACACCAATATAATAATAATAAATAATAAAACAGAAATATATCACATTATATATTATTCTTCTGGAATTGTGCTTAAGCTGCTTATCGTCTTGTTTGTTTTATTCTAATTATTATTAATTTCGAATAAAGGAATTGATGAATACCCACGAAAATTATAATATCCGATAATAGCCCTATTATTCCCCTTGACTAAACCCCTTCTTACATGACTTGGTTAGTAATAACAACAGAAATATTATATTGCTCGGCAATTTTAATTAAACTGCTGAGCATTTTGTTGAGTTTTTGTTGTCTTTCTGCTAATTCCCCTCTGCCACAAAAGTCTACGCGGAAGAGGGCCATTATAGAGTCCACTATCAAAAGGGCTAAAACAAATAAATCAATTAATAAATAAATAAATCAATAAATCAATAAATCAATAAATATATTTTAAATAGGTATGGTATAAGGGGCTTGTTTATTTATTTATTCATTCATAATAGTCTTTAATTTTACTTCATTATTTTTTCCGACTTTTTTTAGCTTTATTCAGTAGTTGTATTTTTTATAGTTTATTTTCCTTTAGTTCATTCACATGCAACAAATGATATTATTTTATTTTATTTCATCTCTTAATTTATCTAAATATAACAATTGATTTATTCTTTTATTATTTATTATTTCAATTATCTTAAATACGACAATTGAATTTATTCTTTTTTACTTTATTGGTTTAAATACAGCAAGGGATATCATTTTTATTATTTTTTATTCTATTATTTTATTATTTAATTATTTTCATTCATTCCCATACAGCAATTTTATCATTTTATTCTTTAATGCATTAAATAGAATTTATTTTAATCTTTATTATCTTATTCTTTATTATTTTATTCTTTATTATTTTAATTCATTTAAATTCAAAAATAGCAAAAAAAAACCAAAAAATTTTGAATGCCCCACCGAATTTCTCCTCGCTCATCTGAAGAAAAACAAAAAAATTAAAAAAAAAGTAAAATTAATTTAAAAACAAATAAAATAAAATAAAATAAAATAAAATAAAATAAAATAAAATAAAATAAAATAAAATAAAATAAAATAAAATATTCAGCAAAGAGACAGCAGCAAATACTAAACAAAAAATAGAAAGTCCAAACAAAGACAGAAACAGAACCAAAAGATAAAAAAAACATTTTTACAAGAGAAAGCAAAAAAAACAAAGTTTAAGAATTATATTGCGATGAAATAAAGCATTTTTAAGAAGCAGATTAAATAGACAGAGATGATTATATTATAAGGAAATAATACTTGTTTAGATTTAAATTAAAGGAAATAAATTAAAGAATTAATTAAATGCAATCAAAGAAACAAGAAAGAAAAAACTTAGAATCACCGAATAATAAAAATGGATATATATTGAAGCAAATACAATAAAGTACATGAAATTAGATTAAATTGGATTAAATAGGATGAAATTCGATAAGATTGGATTAAATTAGATAAAATTCGATAAAATTCTATGAAATTAGATTACATTAGAGAATAAAGGAAAGAGCAAATAAAAAACAAAACTTAAACTTTAGCAGCAACACCAGTACTCATACAAACGCCAGCATTGAATAGAATTATATCCAAGTGAAATAAAGAAGAAGAAAGAAGGAGAATAAAAGGGAGAAAAGAAACAAACTAACACCAAACAAACCCCACAAACAGCAACAAAACCCGAACCTTAGCAGCAGCAATTGTAAAGAGCTGATGCATGTGTTCAGTAGTATAAGCCCGAGCGTATAAAATATTATTTAGGGCCCCTTCTCCATCCAAAGAAAATCTTTCAGCAATTAAATGTATTTTCTCGGGGCGGAAGGTCCCTTCTGTGTCGATGTAGCAAACCTGATGGTTTCTCATTGCATTTATTCATTTATTCATTTATTCATTTATTCATTTATTCATTTATTCAATTATTCATTTATTTATTTTCTTATTTGCTTTTACTCATTTTTATCAGTTTTAGCAGTTTTTTAGGCTTAAGTAGAGTATATATAGATATATATATATATGCAGCTGTATAGAGTTAAAAGAGAATGAAGAATTAATACAGGAGTAGGTAATAGACACAGATAAACAAACACCAACAGAATAAATACAATAAAATACAATTATAATCATAATAATAAAATATAATTAAACGCAAATAGATTAAATGCAACAGAATGAAACAGACAAACACCAGAAGAGCAAATACAGTAAAACTACTGAATATCTTAAACATCACATACAAAATACAAACAAAAACCAAACTCTAAACAAAAAACAAAACAAAACAAGGCAAAACAAAACAAGACAAAGCAAAACAAAAGAAAAACACAAAAAAAGAAAAAAAGAAAGAAAAGAAAAAAGAGAAAAAAAACCTTACCTTCCCACACCCCCCCCCCATTTCTCTGGGGAGTTGTGCAGTGACGCAGAGAGTGTGGCATATTTGTGTTTTTCCGCATCTGTTTTCTCCGAAAATTTCTGTAATAGACATGCTTTCTATGCCCCCTCCTAGCAATAGGTCTAATTGAGGGGATCCTGAGCAAAAAGAAATTATATTTGCCTTTTTTTCCACTTTGTTCGGGTTTATGGTCCTTAATAGACCCATTTTAGCTCTTAAATCCATAAATTATTTCATTTCCTACTTTTTCTCTGCTTTAAACAAACACAAGTGCATTTTAACCTCATTTCTTATCTTACCTTCATATTATTATATATATATCTTATACATTATCAAATTACTATTTTCTTATAATAAAATAAATAATTATATATTATTACATATTATTACACATACTACATATATTATATACATTCTATATTATAGAGACTTTACATTGCATTATTGCATATATTTATATATTATATATATAATATATATATATATATAAATTTTATATTTCTTAAACCATACCTGTAGAGACTTTACATTTCATTATTACATATATTTATATATTATATACATATAATATATATATATAAATTTTATATTCCTTAAACCATACCTGTCGTCATCTTTACCACTTTGGCTCGACGGCTAATCAACTCGCCGCCGCTGATGAAGGAATTGCAGAGTTCGAGTTTCATGGCGGCTTCAACGATTTTTTCAACTTTTGCTTCAGAGAGCCCCTTGACGAGGGATAGGTCCTTTTTCTGCGGGAAAAAAGGGAAAAAGAGAAAAATGATGGTGATAATAATGATGGGGAGGAGAAGAGGGGGAGAAAGAGGGGCTTAATGGCTGTTAAATTCTGCTTTTTCTTCTGCCTACTGTCGTCTGAATCACTGACAAGACGGTGCAGTAACCGGCAGCTCGCAGCTTGGATATATCTGCAGCATTGATGCCCACATTTTGGAGTTTATCCTGAAGTAGAATTCGAGTCCAAGAGAGAAATACGAAAAGGAAATAAAAAGAAATAAAAATAAAACAGTAAACAACCCACAATTGAAATGAAATGCTCATCGCAGCCGTCGTTCAAATCCGAAGCTGAAACTGCAGGTACAGTACCAACATGCTTTCTAGCAGATTTGCTTTCTCCTAGAGCAGCCATGGTGAAGAATTCAATTAAAATAGTATTCAAATACTATTCAACAAACAAAAACAAACATAAATTCCTTATTTCCCCTCTTTTTTCTCCAAAAATCTCTGAAAAGGAAAAGGAAAGTGCAAAGAAAGCTGGCGCCGATCTGAGGTGTCTGTACACCTGAAATGTTGCAAAATGGAATTTGCAAAAACTACCAAATTTGTGAAATATTTTAGCCTCACTAGATCCTTAATTGAATTAAATAAGGCATTTATTCAGAGGGAGAGAACAAAGAAATACAATAATGAAGGAATATAATACCATATTCTTCTGTTTCTGCATGTTTTTGCTATATTCAGCTTCTTATATATTCATGTTTCTAACGAGTTGATTGAAGAATAATTGGGAACAAATTGAATTGAACTACGTAGGAAGAAAAGGGTTCATTATAATGTTTTTCCTTCATACATTTTGTTTTTGCATTTTGTTTACTTTTATTCAAATATCATAAGGCATGAATATTCTTGTAATACAATTTAATTGAATACAACGACGATTGTCAGTAAATATCATTATATTATTTAAATTAGACTAATTCCTATCGTGTTTATTTAACCCCCTATTATTCTACTTATTTAATTCCTGATTATCATATTTATTAAACGGATTATTATCATATTTATTGAGAAGTTGGTACTACAGATATCCTTGTAAGATAAGAGGGTTTAGATTCGAACTATTACTGTTTATTATATCCCATATTTATTGATATTAATGCCATTATTGTTTTGATAATTCTATTTCTTGCTATTAAATATTTAAAAAGAATAAATTCGAGTTTAATTTTTGAATTCAGAATAAATGGAATATGTATTATTGGCTGGGGGCGCCCACGAGGGGTATAGACGTAGGGAGTAAAGAAAACTCTTTTGCAGAAAAAGTTAATTTATTGGAATTTAAATTGTAAATTAGAATTAAAATTTGAATTTGAATTTGAATTGAATTGAATTTAATTCTTTTCCGGTGTCTGTACAGAACAATCCAAGCAAATGCCTACCCTGCAGGGGGGTGGCTATAGAATTGGGGCTGGAAAAAAGAAAAAAAATTGAATTTCTTTGAAAGGGAGAAAAGAAATAAATAAATAAAAAGTAAAGGAAATAGAATTATTTGCAATTGAATTATATTTATTCTTGTTTTCTTTTTTTTCCTTTTTCTCTTTTTTTCTCCCCTTTCCTTCTTTTTCTCTCTCCCGAAAAACTGCTCCTCTCCTTTAAATTGTATTTTCCTTTTTAATTATTTATTTCAACTCACACAAATAGTTTATTTCTTTTCTTTGGTATTTGATTTGTTTTGTTTGAAGTACAGCCACAAACAAATTCAAAAAAAAGGCAGCAGCAGCAGCCACCCGAGGGAGAATATATAACTTTTCTTTCTTTTTCTTCTTGAAGGAAAAAAAAAGGAAAAAAAAGAAATTTAATTAAATTAATTCAATTTAATTCAATTAATTATATTTATTTTCTGCAATTTCTCTTGGCTTTCTTCAACAGCTGCAGCTCCTGCTGTTACCATAGCAGCTCCATTTTTATTTCTTTTCTTTTTCTTTTTTCTTTTTCTTTTTGTTTATTCAATTAATTCATTTAATTTATTTTATTTTCTTTTTTTCTGAATTTGTTTGCCCCAGAATCTTGTCAATTGCAGCGGCCCAGTAGCTGCTTTCTTTTCCTTTTTTCTTTTTTCTTTTTCTTTTTCCTTTTCTTCTTTTTTCCTTTTTTCTTTTTCTTCTTTCTTTTTTCTTTTTTCAGCTGCAGCAGAGCCCCTTTTCTTTCAACTTCCTTGCAGCTGTTTATTTTCTTTTTTTTCTTTCTTTGTTTCTTTCTTTTTTCTTTTTCTTTTCCTCTATTTCTTTTAATTCTTTTTCCTTCTATTCTTTTCATTTATTTCTTTTTCTTTATTTCTTTTTCCTTTATTTCTTTTCTTTTATTTATTTATTTATTTATTTATTTTATTTTCTTTATTTCAAAGATGGATACCCCTGAACTTTCTCAGATTGACGACGAAGAGGTCTTAACTCTTGTCTTACTCGACTCTACCCACCCCCAGGTTCCCATTTATTTAATTTAATTTAATTTAATTTAATTTAATTTAATTGTATTTAATTGTATTTAATTGTATTTAATTGTATTTATTTTATTGTGTTTTGCTTTATTTTGGTTTACTTTATTTATCTTATTGCACTTTATTTTATTTTTTTACTTATTTACAGTGGTAACGTTTTTTTAATTGTATTGTTTCGGTTATATTCGGTTCTTACTTTGTTTGTTTTATTTCTTGTCGCATTATTATTATTATTATTATTATTATTATTATTATTATTATTATTATTATTATTATTATCATTATTATTACTATTATTATCATTATTATTACTATTATTATTATTATTATTATTTATATTGTTGTAGACTAGATTCTCTTTATTTCTTTTTCTTTTCAATTTTTTTATTTGTAGGAATATTATATTTTACTATTATTATTTACGTTATATTTTGTGTTGTATTTTTTCATTAAATATATTTTCGTGTCCGAAATGTTAAAACTGAAAAATAAAAGGTTTATAGATATTATTTTTAAATAAATAATATTTACAAATACTATTATATATAATACATTTAATATTATATTTTATATCCTGTATATTATAGTAATTGTATTCTTAATACCATAGTGGGGTTCGAGCTTAAGTAATAATGTAAGAATTCATTAGTAGGATATTATTCTATGGTTCTTGTTTTATAACTATTATTATCACTATTACTATTATTATTAATGCTTTATGATTATGATAGTTATTATATTGTTTATTATGATTATTATTATGCTTATTATTATTATTATTACTACTATTATTTTTAATTATTATTATATAATAATAATGAGAGAAAAAAATATATTATATATAATTATAATATCAACGTATATTTATTGTATTTGTTTATATTTATATTTCTTTGTTTATATTTATTTATATTTATTTTTATTTGTTTTTTTCTCTTCAGATTATTGCTGCTGCAACAGAGACAAAATCTTCTCTTTTGCTGTCAGTTAATCAGGTATGAAAATAAAATAAAAATAAATAAATATAATAATAATAATTATTATTATTGTTTTATTTCTATTCATTTGTATATTTTAATAAATAGATAATATGTATTTACTATTATTATATATATATTTATATGCTGCATGAATAGATAGTGTATATTTTACTTTTATTTATAATTTCTGTAAAAAATAAGTAATACGTATTTGTTGTTATTAATAATTATGCTATAAATAATAATATATACTTATTATTCCCAATACTATTGATAAAATATTAATTATTGTATTTATATTATTTTATTTTTTACAGGTTTTGAAATCGTTAGAAGGGAAGAAAGAATATCTTTCTCAATTAATCAAATCCACAGAAGAAAATAAAAATAAAAATAATGAAGAAAATAAAGAAAAGGAAAAAGAAGAGAATAAAGATAAAGAAGAAGATAAAGATAAAGAGAAAGAAAAAGAAAAAGAGAAAGAAAAAGAAAAAGAAGAAAATAAGAATAAAGAAATTGAAATAAACATTAAAAGAGAAATTTTAGAAAATTTACTGAAAAAAACAAAAGCTGTAGTTGATGCTTCTTTGAAACGAACATTTGAACTGGTAAGAAAAAAGAAATAAAAATATGTATTTTTATGTTATTTATTTTATTTTTATTTATTTTGTTTTTATTTATTTATAATAATAAAATAGAGTGTTTTTTAAAAGAAATAAAAGTATATATTTTTATTTTTATTTGCTTTATAATAATATAATATATTGTATTTTATAGAAGAAATAAAAAGATGTATATTTCCTTTATTTTTATTTATTTTTACTAATATAATATTTTATCTTATAATAGGAATATGCACTATATATAGGTTGTTGTATAATAATGTAGTATTTTATTATGTAATATAATAATATTATACTGCTTATTATTTATTAATATACTATTATATTATCTATAAAAGAATAGAAAAAAGGAAAAAGATAAATAATTATTTTATTATTTTATTTTCTTATTTTTATAGCAAGATGGCATTATATGAATAAACAGAATACATAGAATTAAACAAACAAACAATAATACATTACATTTTATTTATTTTTATTGTTTTATTTTATTTTATTTTATTTTATTTTATTTTATTTTATTTATAGGATGGTATTTCTTTTCCAATTATGAACCCTGTATGGGGCTCAGACAAAACAGTAAAACAATCCAGAAAATTTCTTGTGCAATTGCTGGAGGTAAGAAATATTATATTTATTTATTTAATTATTTATTTAATTTATTTAATTTATTTATTTACTTTATTTGTTTATTTACTTATTTCGTTTTATTATTTTACTTGCTTTTATTGTATTTTATTTTACTGGCTTTATTCTCTACAGAACAAATTTCTTCGGCTGCTGCAGATAATAAATATTTTATTTTTTATTCCTTTTGTTTATTTTTATTCTTTTTCCTTTTATTCCCTTTTATCCTCTTTATTTCTGTTATTCTTGTTGTTTTTTTAATTCCTTTTCACTATCATGATTATTTTTATACTTTCGCAATTAAAATTATTTAATATATATATATTTTGTATATATTTAATATATAATATATGATATAATATATAATATATAATATATAATAATATAATATATAATATATAATATATAATATATAATATATAATATATATATATATAATATATATAATATATATATATTATATTATTACATATTTTATATACAACCCCCATTGGCTCTAGTTGCCTCTACGGGTGCCAAACATTTCTGAAAAAAATAAAATTAAAAAATTACACATTTCGAAAAATATAAATATTAAATTAAATTTAATTTATTTACTTGTATGTTTATTTATTTATTTATTTATTTATTTATTTATTTATTTATTTGTTTTGTTTCTCAGAAAATAACAAGCAGGGGCGAGGCTATAATATTGTTTTTGTCTTCAATACTAGCGAAGCTCCCCCCTGCTGCTCCTGCTGCTGCTGCTGCTGCTCCTGCTGCTCCTGCTGCTGCTGCTGCTGCTGCACCTTCTATTGAGCATTTAAATAAATTAAAAGAAGAAAATGAAAAAGAAAGAAATCCAGAAAAAACTGAAATAGGCAGAGGGCGGGGGCGGGGGTTGCACCCCCCTGGAGCGGGGAGGTAAAAATATTTTTATTTATTTATTTATTTATTTATTTATTTATTTATTATTTATTTATTTATTTATCATTTATTTATTTATTTATTATTTATTTATTTATCTATTTATTTATTTATTTTATTCATTTATTTATTTTATTCATCTTATTTATCTGTTTATTATTTATTTATTTATTTTATTTATTTATTTTATTTATTTATTTATTTGTTTTATTCGTTTATTTATCGTATTTGTTTATTTACTTGTTTAACAATTTTGTGAAATGGTTTCTTTATTAATTTTGTTTATTTTTGTTTATTTGTTTATCTCTTTATTTGTTTATTTGTTTGTTTATTGTTTTGATTTATATTTTAAATATAATTAAATAATTTAATTAGATAATTTAATTAAATAATTTAAATATGTTTAATTCGAATTCATAACATAGCAGGAGAATTGAAATAAACAAAATGAGTAAATAAGCAAATAAATAAATCAAATAGATAAGCAAATCAGATAAATAGACAAATAAATAAAGTAGATAATAAACAAACGGATAAATAAATAACTAAAATATAATAAAAAGTAAATAAATGAATAAATAAATAAATACATATTTTTTTGCAGAGGGCGGGGTATTATGCCCCTAGCGCGGGGCGTAGGCGGAAGTTTTTCGACTTTGTTTGGAAGCCCAGAAAGCGAAAGTAATATTTCTTTTTCGGGTAGGGAAAAAGAAGA
>HG713286.1:5537-22551 GCA_000499725.1 Eimeria brunetti | reverse complement strand
CCTTACCGTACGTGCCGGGCACCCTGGCAACTGCCCTAAGCCTAAACGCCACAACCAAACACACCCAAAGGCGCATCCTGCCAAGCTCAACCCACTTTCAGCGCTCAACAACCACCCGTGATCCTCACTATGCTCGTCAAACAGACCGCCGCTTCACCACGAAACAACTGAATGCACACAGATCTATCTGCACAACACACAACGGTCCGCCTCATTCGTTAGTGGCAGCACACCAAATGCCATCTCGTGGGGACTCGCGAATGAAACTTCGCGTACGCATACCCTGCTCCAAGCAACACATGCGTCGCCGCATGCACGGCCTATTCCTTACCTTTTGCGCATGCGCAACACACGCAACAACCGTCCAATAAATCCCCAAAACAATGAGCCAACGGCACGCACTGCCAAACGCAACCCACGTCCTGGACCCAACAACCACATTTGCGTTCTCACTAGACCCAACATACACACCCAAATGCACACAAGCACGCCTCATGTACACACATCCGCCAGCACCCTGCACAATAGTGACGGCCAGCCCTCAGTCCGCTCACAACATAATACTCCATGGTGACTGAATTAGACAAGCCCATGCAAGCCATGTTGTTGTACGCCGGAAAGGCGCTGCACAATTCAAATCTTTAACTGGGCTACCCAAATTATTCAGCAAGCAACCAGGCAGATACTACCAGCTCTGCAAGGCTATCGAACGAAATCCAATCCTGCCTAACCCACCCTCCTTTACTTTGTCTGCCGTCCGTTGCCCGTCAGCCCGTATCTCCACATGGCCATAAGCTGTTTCTCCAAGCCTTACCCGCGACTGCAGGGACCCGTCCGCAGACGCCGCACACGTTATGCAACCTACCTCACGCTCCTGAAAGGCATGCAAACCTCAATCCGTAGTGTCGCCGACGCCTACAACCGTCTGGAGATATGGACGTGTTCACCATTCCGTACCGCTACGGCCAGCACAGCAACACACGCCACCAGCATCAAACGTCCGGTAAAGACACACCACCGTTCATCTAAATGGCAGCGCCCACAGTAATCGATTTGCAGCCGCGTCACTCAACCCATCTAAACCAGCACGCGTGAACGCACGTATTGTCCCACCCCTGCAACCATCCATCGCCAACTACCAGTTGCTCGCCCAGCCGAACGCACCTCCTGCAACCACCAGGCATTTCCCATGCCTATATATGAAAATACTGCATCTATTTGGCCTTGTCCAAATGCCCAAGAAGGTCGCCTAAAATCGTGAATGCCGGCTGGCCCTGCTGGACCACAATTGCTCAGGGAACCCACGCCACCGTCAGACCTTGCGCACAGGCCCGCATGCAAATTCGCACAGTTCCTAACGCGTTGCCAAGGAAACACATGCGGAACAGGAAACATATGCGGAACATTTAACGCAGCACCTAGCCCTCCACGCGAACCATACCCTACTAACACCCACACAAACCATAGCACACTAATACGGAAATCGCTAGCTTCATCTGGTGTGTAGCTAGTCCACCAACCTTCGCGCGCATGCGCTGGGCCATGCGCGCATGCGCTGGGCCATGCGCGCATGCGCTGGGCCATGCGCGCATGCGCTGGGCTCTAGCTGCACTCTGATCATCTCCCTACACAACAAGCAGCAACCTGCATCACATGCAGGTCCTCAGAAGCCTACGCACATCGCAATACACCAACAATAGCCCTCTCACGGCGCGATAATGCCACACAACCTCACGCATTCCACCACAGGCCTCCACAAACCTTTCACAACGGTGAGAGTCTTTCCGTGCTTGTTATACCCTAGGCAAACACAAACTGAAATCACAAATAGCCGCCAGAACCCAAACTTGTCTACAATAACGACTATGTACATATCAACCGATGTAGCATCTAGCCCTCCGTATTCATGTAATAATATTTTCGTATATGCGTGGACAACACACACAACAAGCATCCAACAACGAATGGGCCTCAGTCAACAAACACGCCGCATGCATTGCCAAGCTCAACCCACTTTCTGGACGCAACAACTAGCTTGCCGTCCTCACTAGACACACCCTACACACCCAACCTCACACTCACACACCCAATGCACACACATCGGCCAGCACACTGCACAATTGTACTGGCCAGCTGCTAGTCCGCCCACACCATACGCCACGCGGCGGCGACTGAGCAGAACAAGCTGCCGCAACGCGAACTAATGAACACCGGAAATACCCTCCACCGTACAAGCCTACTACGGCACTAGCATCGACCAACCCAGGAGATATCTACGCCTTTGCCGGGCCATCGAACTAAACCCCCATCTGCTCATCCCACGCCACAACACTTCATACGATGCCCGTGAACCTTGAGCACAGGGCCACATGTGGAAATAACTTCCCAACACTACACGCTCCTGCTAGGACAATTCCACGGAAGCAGCACATCTGATGCAGCCGACCATTCCATCCTCAATCTGATGCAAACCCCTAACGCAAACACCAGCACCACTGAAAATCCAGCAAAGACATATCTCTAGTCACACCCATCACACAAATATGCGTAAATGCATATGCATCCACTCATAATCCTCAGACAAACCTGTGTACACGCATATGCACGTTCTCCACGCATCCCAACTACACCAACGTCCGTAATTGCACACGTTGCCTCAGACCTGCGACTACCCATTGCCAACCACCAACTGCGCGACCACATAAACGCACCCCCTGCAAACATCAACCATTTCTATTCACTAGCCGTGCGCATACTGCATATACCTGGCCTTGGCTGAAACTCAACAAGGTCGCTTACAGATGCAAAACGAACTTGATCGCCTGGCGGTAGCCCTGAACAGCGAACCCATGCCGCTGTTAAACCGTATCCACAATTCCGCATGCATCTTGGCAATGCGGCCAACGCATTTCCAAAAGGCTCCGCATGGAACATCCACTGCACCGCCTACCCCTTAAAACCAACCATACCCCACCA
Organism: Eimeria brunetti; assembly: GCA_000499725.1. Classification (NCBI taxonomy): domain Eukaryota; phylum Apicomplexa; class Conoidasida; order Eucoccidiorida; family Eimeriidae; genus Eimeria; species Eimeria brunetti. Next base: position 19,575 of record HG713286.1, on the reverse strand, counting down.
CACGGTCACACAAGCAATAAAAAACCCGGCAAAAAAACAGCTGCGTCAGCAGTTGGACAGGGACTCCGGAAACCTCCTTAGATATGTGCTGGGGCCTTACCTCTGAATCCACTACAAACACCCAGTTACACTCCGACAATCGCCCTAAGCAAGCGGGCCCCTGTTGCGTCACGTATGAGTGCTTATTCGCCTACTGAGATGGCAAGTACTACGCCGCAGCCGTCTACACGTCGTGGTAATGCCACACAGCCCCAAAGATTCGACGCCAGCTGTCCAGGGCTCTTTCAAAACGAGTCTGCTGCTTTCACGCTCCGCACACCCCAACCGCGTGTTTACAGCAGCGCCATTTCATACGTCCCGTCGTGTTTACACCGAAGAGCACAAGACGTCTTTAAACTAGGACACTCCGCTTCGAAGCGACCTACCCCTTCCCTCGATGCGGCCGCATGCTATGCGAAGCCATCTCTGCAGGGCCATCACTTGCCTGAAGCGAGACCGTACACTTCAGCAGCACTTTCTGCACCCCTTAAACAGGTACTATAAGCCAAAATTTTGTGTGGCTGAGCTGTCCATCACCTGCCAATGCTCGACAGTAAGCATTCACCAACATGCGATGCAGAACACAGTTCCCCCATGGTCTCCTTGTACAGCCCCCCCATTTCTCAAGCACAAGTTCTATTTGCGGACGTGCTACTCGATTGCCTGTTTACAGGCTTCTACTTCAGCCACAAACCAAAATCGCTCATGCACTTCCAGAGGGAAGTCAGAGAGTGGCATTCAACGAGCAAACTGTTTTCTCCCATCGCTGAGAACTCGGGACGTCATTCGATGGGCCAATGCACTACTTTGCTGCTGCCTTCTCTGTGCCCTGCTTTTAATTCAATATCTTCAGTGCGCACTTCTTGAACGCGTCGAGTCATCTCATCGGGAAACCTCGAGTTACTGATGCATTCAAGGGCCACCACAGTCAAACAGCTCGCTATGCTATGGGTGTGCGGCAAAATTGCGGCGTCACACAATGACCGCCCCACAGAGACTCTGCTCACGCACGCTTCCGCCACCCCCGTCGGCAAGCACGACGCGTCATCGCAAGTGCAGGTGCTACCACTACTCCTGCACTGTTTTGGCTGCAGTTTGCCTGCACACACTAGCGAGAAACACGCAAAGGCGACGATAGCATCGGCTGTCACTATCTTACAGCTGCACTGTGAGTGCACAGACAAGCCAAAAACACCTCCTAGTACGGGACACGGATACGGCGCACTGAAATCGTGGAACATACGAACGCCATCAAAATAAGGTAATCCCTCTTGGTGAGCTTGCAGAATCGTTATGCTGCCAGGACCATCCGTCTGCGCCAAAAAAGCGCGGCTGGTAATAGTATACCAGTACGGCCAATCTGAAAAGCTTTTTCCGTAGGCTGCCCCCCCGCTGCTCCTGCTGCAACCACCAAGTAGTGCCACGCCTGGACCGGACACTACCTGAATGCGGCAAAACCGTCCCACTCGTTCGGCTGCATTTCTGTTTCTAACATGGACCCGGCACATCCTCAGGAAAGACTAACAAAACGGTCCGTCCCACTAACGTTACTTCGAATGGCACACTCAGCATCCACCCACTTCGCAAGGGCGCATCCAAGAAACCACTACCCCTGGAAAACTAAATACCCGATTTGTATCAGTTCAGCCCTTTCCTTTCCTACTTGCATACTCCCCATACCGTAAGCGAGCGCAATGCCTCCCCATATAGAACTACACCAGGTGCGCAGTACGCACTCCCTAAAGCAGCCAAAATCCTTTAACGAACCAAACACGTCCTAAAGCGAGACGAAAACATAGCCCATGGCTTCGCATAGCATGAGGCCGTATCGAGACAGGGCGAACGCCTCTTTGAAGCGGGGTGGCCAAGAGGAAACAGTCTGGAAAACAGCTTGAAAACGCCCAATATGCAAGCCATCATGCATTATGCGTGCTGCACCTGTGGCTGGGCTGGCAACACGTAACAAAGGAATACAGACACATGATACGACTAAACCTTTTCGTAAAACCAGGGCGAGCAACGGCAGTCTGAACACTGGAAGTATCACATTGGAAGCTTCACCGCACCGCTATAAGGAGTAAACGGTTCTTGCACATCAGAAAATTGCGAGTGCCAATACAGACCGCATCCCGTAGGGATCACCCACGAGGGCACTACGGAACCGAAGAACCCCCAACGCTGTGCCATCGAAAAGGGGAAAGTGATACACACACTGCACAGGCAGTCAACCCATAACAGGCATCGCTGCAGAGCGTTGTCCCCTCCCCAGTCGTGGGGATCCTCCAGGTAATAACACTTGTAACGAGAGCTTGAATTGATCGTAAGTTTGGCAGTTGAAACATCGCAGCATTCATTGACCAATAGGAAGAGTATTCCACTTGGCTGTCGCCTTCTGAAACAAGCCTCAATGCCCCACTACTCACTTGGCAGCCATCCTTTGCAGCGCCTCCCTCCGCGAGTCTGCGTGAAAAGGACGTTTGTCCTCTCCTGGCGCTGAAAGCTCCATAGCATTGTAGGACAAGGAAGGCAACCGCCGAAGCTATAAGCAAAACATTGAAGATTGCGGCGACCGGATGCCGCCTGGTAGGCCTCGCGTTCCAGTGCGGATATGCCCGGGTGTCATATCGGTTGGCATTCTCCTCAATTAATAGATTTGAAGGCCCTGAATTGTAGAGGGAAGGCTGAGCAGGTAGTCGCCCCAAGCGGCCATGGGAGCCTAACGCGACCGCAGCCTGTGCCCCGTTGGCGACAACACTCGCGGTAACAAATACGGACAAATAGGGTAAAACCCCCCGCATTTTAACCAGCCAGCAAATTTTTGTTATGGGAAAGGGGGTTTATGGATCCGGTACTTCCGAAAGACTTTGCTCTCTGCAAAAATACTCTGTAGACGTTCCCCACAATCTTATGGCAATGTGCCTTTCATATCCCAGCGAAAACACAAAAAACGGTGACTTATGAAATACTAGAAGGATGCAGTGTTTTTAAGCGGCTTTGCTCAATGCAAAGAGAAACTCAGTTAGTATTCCCCACAGTCTTCGACAATATGCATCGAAAACCCGAGTTCAGGGAGGATGAAGTAGCCTGGTGAGTTGACGGTAGTGAGGGGAGAGTAGAGTTACCCGTACTAGTATATTTTTCTTACATATAAGAACACGGAAAGATGTATAGCGCTATCGTTGAGGGTGTTTATTTGGCAGAAGGCCCCGTTACAGTGTCTCGGCGGCACCGTTGCGTCGAGACTCCGATGGCGGCGCGCTTGCTTCAAGCTAGTTGGTATCCATGTCCACGTAACAGCACCCTAGTGTGTTACACTATTCATTTACTCGTATTTATATGGCAAAATATCATAAAATTTGCCTCAGTTACCGTGTAGGATGTGCTGAACACCGTGGACAGCACCCCGGCGGTCGTGGTCGGGGCGGCGAACCCTACCCTGTCTGTAGTTGGACGAAAAACATGCACTAAGCCTGAATCATCAGGCCTCAAGTAATTAAAAATGCTTTAAAATTGTATGAAGTGCAATTGTAGGCAAGAAATCACTCTTGGGTGTGGCTGCTTGTGAGGCCGTCCGCCAGTAGCGGAAGGATGGTTCGTTACAACCCAAGCAGGGCGACCTACTGTCCCGTAGCCTGTGAAGCCGGGCCATTGCTCGCAGGATTGCTTGAGACGGAAAATAGAGCTCAGCTGCCTCCACGGAGCTCGTGTCGTAGGCTGTTTCGTTTCATTCAGCAGCTCGCGGCAGTCTCTGGATGTACGGTAGCTCGTTGCACGGTGGCAGTACAGTGGAGCCTCCGACGTTAGTAAGAAACAAGAATATTTGACTAAAAGCCGTCCAAACTGTATGCGTGACACGCAAACTTCGTGACTGTGATGCAGTTGGTGGAAACGAAGGGCTGTGAATAGCTCTTAAGTGCAGAACACGGCAACAGGAAACACATTTGAATTATATGCCATACGGTGGTAACAAAATACGGAAAAGGCGCGCTTATGATCCTGTCCCGTAGGCAGAGCGAAACGGCTGAAATGTGCCTGAGCAATAAAAGTGACTCACGTACAAGACGGAGCTCTGATGATGGCTAGACCCGGAGACCAACTGGAGCCCTCGAACCTATCCAAGAACCCCTGTGGGCTACAATCGCGTCCTAACCTTTAGAACAAGAGCTCTTCAGAGGCTTGCAAAGGGCGGCTGGCCTCCCATCTGCGTCGCAGGCCCCAAAGACATACCCGCCTAAGCTGCTTTCAAGAACCTTCTGCGAATCGTCATACTAAGTGCTTCGACTCTACTGCAGTTCACAATTGCCTCCGCAGAAGTTCGGAGGCCTCTTTTTGCATTGCCCGACGTGCAAAATGGGGCGGTGTAGGGTAAGTTGCAGTGTCGCTTGCCGCAACTGCTGTAGAGTCGAAGCACTTCAGATGAGGATTCGCAGGAGATACTTGTTGAGTGTGCGATCAGAGCTTCATGCCCTCTCTTTCTTTCGTCAGTGACAACAGCTGCCGCTTGCAGCAGCAGCAGCAAGAGCACCAGCAAAAGCTACTCGGAGGTGCTAGGGCGTCTGCTGCTTGCGTCTGCGCCTCACCGGGATGGCGCGCAGCTGTGACGAGCCGCAGCTACTGCTTCAAGGTGCCCCATATAGAGGAGCACCCAAGCGCCCTTTGCTGCCTGCAGGAAAGCTGTCGACCGGTTTTAAAAGTTTGCTTGGTCCTTGGTAGCCAGCCGCATCTCTTCAAGCACAGGCACATGCACGGAATTCGGGCAGGCCATGCTAAACGACGGGTTCAGTAGTGAGCCCTATGCTTCGCATTGACAATATGCCTGCCGCTGAGAGCGCTTCAAGGTGCACGCACCACTGGATACTGAACAGGATACCCCGCTCTTTTGTCATTCGTCGGCTAAATCGGCACACTTGAACGCAGGCATCGCCTGTTAACCCGACGGCAAGGGATCCATGTTTGCATTTTTCCTGATAGCAGCCTGTTAGCGCTGCGGAATGTGTGCGCGTTTTCTAATTCAAACAATGCTACTACTCAAACGATACCTTGACCTCTTCGCGTCCTAACTAGGGGTTCACGGCGGATGCACCACAGTCTGCCTGATCGCGTTTTCCTGCTCTTTCAGTTACAAACAAGCTGGATACTGTGGGCCAACCCAGCGCTTTATAATCGTCCACAGTGTGGTTTCATGTGTCAAACGCGGGTTTGTGTATACTCTTGTCTGCAGTTGCCTTGCAGCAGAAGTCAGTGGAATGGGCTCTCAAACTCACGACTGCTCGCTTGCTCTCCTCACCAGCCCCAGGAACGTTTGCTGCTGATGTAGCCACCTGCCGTCGGAAAACTCATGCTGGGTACGTTGACCCTAATGCAGCCTACGGAGGCCTTCAGCTAAGATAGAAGGCGTCCCTAGAACGTATCTTTAAGTAGCTACTAACATAGTGTTGAACGCATGCTGGGTTCGGCTACCTTTCTCGCTAATCACTAACCATATCCCCACATCAAAGATGGTAAAAAGGCCCCAACCCAAAGCCAACTATTGTAGAAACTAGAGAGGCGGTCTGCGAGCCTTCTGTGCTCTCCAGGTTCGCTACGTTTCTTCGCAAGTTTAACAGCTTTTTGCAAACACCGGCAACAGCGCCAGCCACACGCCTAACAGAAAAAACCTCCTTGTCTGCCTTTTCCATAGAAGTAATATGCGGGGTGGAATGTGAAGTGGGAAGCTTCCGTTGGAGAAGCTGCAATTGAGTGCTTTTCGACTCCCACTTTGGTCACAGCATAGACCTCGCGATTTCTGTCATTTTATGCTGCAGTCTGTAAGCTGGAATGCTGCGCACATGCGCATTCCCGATGCTGCTAGTGCTGCCGATGCGTCCTTCGCTCCCAAATGGGCAAGCCGACGCTTCAGGAGGCCTTGGCATCTGCCGGTATGCCTCGTATCGCTTCGTTGTCCACAGTTTCCCTTGGTGTCCAATAATGACTGCGTTATTTTTGTGCACGTCCTCGCGGGGCAACCGTGCATCTCGACCGGCGCGTCTTAGACCCCATATCAATCGACAGCTAGGGCCGACACACGCAAACAATTGTGCTTATCATTTCCTATCTATAAAAAACAAAAACGTTTCTTTATTTTCGGAGTTTCTACGCGTTCTGCTGCGGCTCACTTGGCCCGTGCAGCAGGCGCCGGGGGCAATAGGGGATTACCCTGCGTCTGTACCGGACTCATTGCAGGTGGCGCTTCCAAGAATAGTGTTCAATGCTGACTCCAATATAATTAAAATCAAATCGTTTAAATATAATTTAAACGATTTTTTTTCAACCGAAAGGGAGAAAATTTCCCTCTTTAGGCTGCCGCAGCCGCTGGAGCCGAATGGCCGGCGTTGGCAAATCCAGTGTGAGGCCGAAGGCGTGAGAACTAGATGGCCACAGGGCGGTTTTACCCCAATGTTATATTGACAGAAACAAAGGATGCAGGCCTTCTGACTCCCCCTGAGCCGGCGCCCTTCGAAAGTCTGCCGTGTGAGGTGCTGTGCGCGTGGGGAGTGGGTGCCCTGCTAGGTGCATCGCCTTTCATCGAAGTGTAATACATAAGGGAGTACACAGATTTCCTATTTTGAATTTTGCTCCAACATAACCTTGAACCTTAAGGAGGTACCTTTTAGGCATTCCTTCCCCTGGGATCAGCTCGTTTTGTGAGGCGCTGCGAGCGCTAGGTCTGACCAGTGGTGGGCACCCTGCCCGCGTGCACACACAGGCAGGAGGGAGGTTTCCCTGACTTTACTATTCGGGAGCAGAAGTATATACGCTTACCACGTAATTGGCATGAAGGGAGTAAGATGGCGGGGGGGAGTTAAAGGAGACGGAGGTAGAGGCGCGATATATGGCGGAGGTAGAGTCGGTGTAGACTGAAAGCCTCGTGGAGGCAGAGGTAGAAATGACAGGTCTCGCATAGGAGGCACATGGCACAGTGGACACGGGAATGGAGAAGTGTCAGCGGGCAGTAGAACGTGTGGCGCCGCGGCACGCCAAGTTGACGGGTTGTCGATTGCCACACGTCAAGATATTTCCTCTGTACGTCGCACGAGCACGCGTTAGGTAATTAAACAAGGTCTTATTCATCCGCTTTGTTAGCAAGCGGAGGCAGCACCAGCAAGTAGACCCGGGGTCGGAACATTAGAGGGACGTGGTTCCATGCACACCATGTCGCGCACTGATGTTGCCGTGCCGATGGAATACAAGGGAATAGTGGCTCTACTGTATCCCACAAAGTATTCACTGCTTTTGTGGTGAAGGTAGAGGGGGGGAGAGTAGTTCTTCGCAGCTGTGCTATCGCCTTGAGTGTAAAGCGTGCTCCGCAACTATGTGTTTGCAGTCTGTGTTCGTCCTCGGCATTGCGCAGCATACCCTGGTCTCATAATAATGGCAAAGGACGGCATGCCTAAGGAGACAGAAATGCCTTCGGGCATACCGCAGTGCACATACACTGGAGGCGCGTAAGAGGCTGCTTCTAGTGAGTTGTAGCTTTAGCATTCTCAGTTTATGCCATGCTGTACGCGTCACACATGCCGCCGGATCTCCCGAGGCTTTTACTTTGTGTGTGCATATAACTACACTGCTTTTAGCTGAATTCGGGTCTGATGTTAACATCATCTACTGCTAACAGCAACAGCCGAACGAAGGCGTTCGCCTTTCTTGCACAGTCAAACTTAATAGCATTCAGCAAGGTTCAAGTCTCATACTTTCATGTCGGCAGTCCATAGCAGATGCAGTATCTGGTATGTAGACACAAACTTTGCACGCATATGCATTTACACAGATGTGTAGATGCACGTAGTACATATAGGTGGCGGTATAGCAATGTATAAGTTTGGCGTCGCAACAAGGGCAAACGGGAGGCAGCGAAACATAGACGAAAACTTGGGCCTCCTGCTAAGTACCAGCCTAAACGATACCAGTCCTACTGCAACTCAATAATTCGTACAAGCATATCCAATCCGCCGCTTGATGCACGCAGTAATGCTGTACACAGTTTGTAATCAACTTTCACCACAATCACGGCAACCATGCCAACCTGGCAGTTTGCCACATTCGTTGTCCGCTTAGGAGGCATGTTAGTGTGTACGGATGTATTACCAGTGGCTTATCGAGTAAGTGCTCAATGCGTTCCCTAGGCACTAAATACTGAATGAAAGAATGTATTGTTTTGACTACAAGTAAGGGTTTCGTGACACTTTGCGGGAAGAGGTACTGCGACCAGCACTACAGTCTCCTCTTCCCCAGCCTCAGCCACCTACCAGGGGGGGCACGAGTGAAGAGAATAGAACGGTCTTTGGACGAAGAATAATGAACTGTCTTTAAGCTATTTGCCGGCTTTATTTACTGAATAGGAATGTATCTTGAATTTCTTGAATCACAGTATTAGTCAGCTTGTTGGAGGGAGACAGACGTTGCTCGCCGGCGCGTTTGCAATGCCGAACTAGGGAGGTGCCCCACAGGGGATTATCATTTGGTACAGGTTATTATCCAATCTAAGCTCAAGAACGTATTAAGTTTGTGTAGGTGATTTTATCTCCTAGAATATTCTAATGCACGGAATGCATGGAACGGCATGGAATGAACAGGGATTGAGCAACCGCTCACCTGCTGCTTTCAGTGGTCTGAAGTCCCTCATTCCTTGTATTCCCTTGCCACCCCATCGCGTGAAGGGACCCACGACATTACTTGAAACTCATTGGTGTGTCCTGCTTGCGACTGTCTTGTCGTTGGGGGCACTAGTTTCGGAGCAGGAGTTACTGCTTGATGCACCCACTTGTGGGGTGCGGTCCAGCTGTCGAGGGCCCTGAGATCCTTAGGGCCCCAAATTCCCGTTTGTTGGCATGCATAACGGAGTTTGTCACACCACCGTTGAACTCTCACCCGTCTGTCAGAAACAAGCCTGCGCGCAAGGAGAACTGCATATACCAGCTTTTAATATTGCCATGCTACAACGCCGCAGCCTCCCACCAAGCTCCAAAAGACCTTGTGTCGCTGGCTGCTCAGCACAGGATGGGTGGGGTAAGAGGACAACCGGATGGCCATTATGGTATGGCGGCACTTCCGCGTTGAGGGTTAAGTCAATGATGCAAACCAACGCATTCACCGAAGAATGGACGGCTGAGGGCCCCAACGGCCCCAACAAATACATGGATAACTACTTTGGTCGCTCGCACTTCGAGATACTCAAAATCGTGGGGCGTCACTAGAGCCAAGCCTTCATGGTTGAAAACGGCTGCTGGACTTTGTTTGTTTTAGTTTCCCGGCTGGCATTCTTGCGTCCCTTTCATACTTTCCGCGCTGCTGCAGCCAGTGTACGGAAGCTGGCAGCTGCGGACGTATTTGCCTGGCTCTCATATAACAAGGCCAGATTCGGCACCTTCGCAGCAGACAACAGCCTTACCGTGTAGACTAATGAGACACCAGAGAGGCGAATAGTACACTGTTGTAAAATAGGCGCATTACACGGGAGAAAGGGAATATTTATGATATTTCATAAGACCAGAGCCACAAGTACAGCAACAAGGTGCGGTTGATGCAGACGAGCTTTCGTTTGCCTCTACAAAGATGGTTTAGGGAAAATTGGGCAGCCCCCGTTGCCGTAAAACCCTCGAGCAGAAGATGGAATGAGAAAGCTGGCTGACCATATCACCATAAACGTTATCACACCCTCTGACTGATGACAAACTCGACTTAAAGCCCTTTAAGACACCTGTCAAGCTCCATTTACGATTCGGGAGAGTCTGCATGTAGCGTGTTTCGACGGAAGTGAAGGCATGAGCTCCAACTTGAGGATAGGAGGCGTGCTGCCGAGGGTCACGCGGATGTTGCATCAATGGAGCGGGGCTCTGCCTGCATACTAGTTGGCCTTGAAGCAATAGTTGCGGCAAAGTGCGTTGCAACTCATCTCAAGCCGTCTCTCCTCTCATATGCGCATGAGCCTTCGAAAGATGCGCCTAGGAGGCCTGGGCTGGGATTGGAGGTCAGCCAATATCTAAAAACCGTTTGAACCACTTGAGAACCCTCCTCCCTAGTATTGTGGCTTCGTCGACGCTCATGTCAGGCCTTAGACTAGAGCGAGGCCCCTTGTTACACTTGGTAGCACCGCATGGTTCTTCGGGGCAAGCGTAGTGCACGAGCATTACAATGGTAAAAAAATTAGGCCTCGAGAGGTACAATTATAGATCAGAGCATTAGAAATACACTATTGGAAGTGTACCACTTAATATTACGTAGAAATTAGGCAGTTATGCCCATAATGCGCTCCAGTAGATTCACGGTTGAGGTCTCGTTGTGAGCTTAGCAGCGTAGCCGATGCAATGACCAGCAAGGTGTAATGAACAGCGGGTTCCGCTGCTACTATGTGTGTATCGTAAGTGAACCTACTGGGTTCACGCTGTAAATCTATGCATTAAACAGAGTCTATATATTCTATTTTGCCCCAAATATTCAAATAATCATTTTAAAAACATATTCCAGTCCAGTTATTTTTAAAAGGAAAATCTCCGTAGCATTAACCTTACTCCACTCCCCAGTTTGTCAGAGTCTCGACCGCAGCATCAATCTCACAGGCAAGCCCAACCTGGTGTAGCTGCTGAGCAGTGTTGGCTCGGTTTTCCTAACTTTCTTTCAAAAATAAAACAACTCGTCTGTATACGTATTGTGTTCGTTCTCTTTCAGATACCTGTGTCTGAAGGTTCCACTTTGAGCTCCACTGTAGGGCCTATGCACTACACAAGGGGTCAGCCGGGGGCACATCGCAACACTACTTCCCCTCCTTCAATACGATAAGGCCTCGCACACAATTTTAAGAGATAATTCTTTGTTGTTTCAAGTTTTTTTATGGGTTATGAGCTAACGGTAAGCAGTACATACCTAGTGTGCAGCTATAGGGGTAAACGGGGTACCGCACGGCCGAACAGTAATGACAGCTGAGAGCGCGGTACACTACAGGAAATGCCTGTAACGAGCATCAACCCAACAGCAGCGCAGCTTGGTACACAGCAATTATCATTAGAAAAGAGGCTTAGAAAACGTACAGGCAGGGAAAGCAGAGTAATTTTTAAAGCGTCTTGCAACGAACGATGAAATAATGGAGATTCACCACGATATACTGTATGGTGGGCAGGCAACTAGCTTTTGCGAGCCTGTCGACGTAAAACAAGGCGGTTTTCTGCGTCCTACCTGCCTGCTTTTCTGCCAAGGAAAATTCCTGCAAAATGCCTGTGCCTTTGCCGGAAACCCATGCCTGGGAGCCACCAGGTTACGGATGCACTGGTGCTGTTCCTTGGTTTTTCACTTTCTGCTTCCGTCCCCAAATAGTCTGGAACACTTACAGCTGCTACTGCATTACTAGGGGATGAACGACAGTAGTGGCTACGCCTAAGGCTTCACATATCTGGAGCGCACGCTGACCGTGGAGCGCACCTCGCACGACCTGTGATGCTGGTTTACCTCCCTCTTACCGAGGGAGCTCGCAACCATTCAGCTGAGAAACTTAAGCAAAGGAAAGTGTCAATGGATCGCTACATTGGGAACTGTCAATTGCTGACGACAACGACGGGCACGGGGCTATAGAACTGGTTTATAATTAGTTCACAGCAAGGCTGTCTGCACGGGATAGGCTATCGGTAGCCTGATGGGCCGGGGAGAGCGAATTAAACGGTGAACGGGTTGACCCAGCTCAGATTACGGAATAACGTCTTACAAAAAAGCGAAACAACCCAATTACACAGCCATAGCCGAGGATGACCCAGATTCAGAACCTATGAATCTATATGAATGTTTGGCCTGTGGATGACAAATCCACCGAGAAAGGGTGTTGAGCAGTAACCGGCAGCAGTCAACGAATTGGGCACTCAGCTCACAAGGCCTCACCGATAAACGCATTTGCTTTGTTTGAAATAAACAATGTCACGTTACTAGTGGTTGCAGGTGTATGAAAAGAAATTGGGAAATGGAGAGTCAGGATTTTGGGCAACGCCGCCGCCTCATGAAAGTAGCGGCTGGGCTTCCACACAACGCACGGTGGGCTGACGGATCCTACAGAAGTGACGGCTGTGTCTGCAGATCCACCTCGAATGAACTCTGTGCTTATTCAGCTTCGGATTAGTACTCACGAGATGCTAGCGCTACCCGATACCGGCTATGAACTGGATCTGGTATTTGACACCAGGCCAAGAAGATGCAGCCCAAGTGCCTATTCACTAGAACGGCTTTCCCGATTATGCTTTTCTGATTTAATGTAGCACGCGAGAATCGACCAAACTATAGGACTGTTCAGCGTTATATTAATCATATTATAGTGAAACGAGACTTCTGCGTTGGACCGTTTCACCACGAGGTGCTTTTAGATACGTTGTGTAGTGAACACTCACTACAATCACGGCAAACAATGCAAATCTCACAGTTTGCCGTGCTCATTGTGTTCATAACAAATGTGTTAAATTCTAAGGGCATGTGGTTTGACACTAAGTAAGTCTTCAGTAAGTCTCATAATTAATAAGTATTTGAAGTAATTGGGTTGGACCCTCAGTGAGAGTATCCTTGCAAGTGTAACAAGAAGTGGAGACAACATGCTGGACTGTCCCCTTCCCAGCCCCAGCCCCAGCACGTGGGGCCGCCTTGCCAGGGTCTGTGGGGGCGGCAGAACATTCCTTTTCATCTTGTTAACCAATAATTGAACTATTTTAAAGTTTTGAGGTAACTTATTTTACTAAACAGCGGTGTAGCGGTAACATCATCCGGCACAGTACTACTCAGCCTGGCGCAATCAGATAAGGAAACAACGTCAAGGAGTTGCAGTGGGGACCAGCGATGGATGCTCACAGACAGACACATACCTTTCCTGGCTATTGACCGAAGCTAGAGCGAAATATAAGTTATTTAAGTATGACGTTTATCACCCTATGCTACAAAGCGGGCCCAGGACAAAAGAGGGTTTGAGCGTTCTATCATTATCAATCCCCATGGCCTGCAGTCCCTCCACTTGTCCCAGCTCTTGATACCCCATCGTGTGAGGGGAATCGGGATCTCAACTTTAAAATCACTAGGTGACTTCTGACTGCGTTTGTCTTGTCGTTGGGGGCACAAGTCGCAGGCCAAGGTTGGTCTTTGTTGCTCACTGGTGAGATTGAGGTCCATTCCCGAGGGCCCTGAGATCCCCAGAGCCCCACGCTCTCTTTGTTGGCAAGCAAAGAGATGTTTCTCACAATTTTGGTGGACGACGAGGGTAACTAAAACTGCTAGGAAGACTTGATTGCATACAACCGTGAAGGCATGGCGCTTGCGGCGTAATCGGAGTCCGACGTTGGACGTCGCTAGATACTGGGATGTGGAACACTCCCGGAGATCAACTGTGATTCGAAGGTGACGGAAACATGAGGAGTACGCCGTATGAGAACGCTGTAAGAAGGCTGAAGCTGGGATGAAGTGTCTGACGGGTTTAATCAGATGTAACTTGTGAATGATATGAATGAATGAATGGAGACAGCTGAGACTCGATAAGGCGTATAATGGCCTACACGCTGACGAAAGGGGGCTACTTGTTGTTGCTGGACTTGTGATAAATACGGGGACTGGAAATAAAGAGAGCACAGCTACGGCAATTCCTTGTGGGTCGAGCTGAGTGCTAATACCTAGGGCTATTGTGAACAGGGACGGAACCAGTCGACTACGTGCCGGTCACCTCAAAAAACAAAGAAAAAAAAATATAAATAAATAAATAAATAATAAGAGCTAACTGATGGGCGATACAACAGACCCATCTTCCCTCACGCCGCCTACAGGAAGGGCCTTGCCCAGAACACCGATCAACACACCGGCAATGGCTCCTATGCCAATGCCGGGCCCGGACAACTCTGGCCCCCCAGCCAACCACCCGCCGAGGCAGGCATCTAGTAGGGGTGGGCGGTCCATTCTTAGGAACAATACGGAAGAAACCCCGGAGGAGCGGCAACTACGAAGAGGAGCATTC
>HG713285.1:11358-22562 GCA_000499725.1 Eimeria brunetti | reverse complement strand
CCCGAGGGCCCTGAGATCCCCAGAGCCCCAAGCTCTCTTTGCTGGCAAGCAAAGAGATGTTTCTCACAGCGGAGGCCTACGCAAGATTAAAGGATAAACTAGAGCGTCTTGCGAAAGCCACAACAGCCAATGTCTGGGACGACACGTGCGATGAAGTGAAAACCGCGATAGAGGTCTGCACAACACAAATGTACGACGCAGTATGGTTTGCTAACAAAAACCCAACAGCGCCAAATCAACGTATCTCGAGGAAGCCGGCACCAACTAACAGCCTACAGCAAGAACCACGAAAGACGCGCGTTCCGCTTCGGCTGGCGCAGGCGAAAGACAACGTCAAAAAGGCGTTTCTTGCTCTTCCTGAAGAAAAGAAGAGACTGCAGGAGTGCCAACAAAGTTCGGAGCCGATCATCGACAAACTGGAGAAGCGGGATCGGGAGAGAAATCTGCGCACAGAGCATCCCTGCCTTATCAACGGCCTCAACGAGGAGTCGGCCCAGAAGCTTCAAACACTATATTCAGCAGACAAGGAAAAGGGTGTGGAGGAAATACTTCCCGACGAAGATAAACCGGGAAGCCAAGACTGTGCCATTCCACTCACTGAGTTGGAAGCATACTTTAAGACTCAACTCTCAAAGCAATGTATTGACACAACCTCCCAAGATGCTCATGAGTTCCTAGACCCTTTGGCTGCAGCTCCTGAAGGGGCTAAGGGGATTGCTCTCTACTTCACAGAAGGGGACGTGCGTGGCCACTTGTGAAAGAGCCTTCTTGTCTCTGCAAAAGGGCCGGACGGGGTAGGGTTCTTTGTGTACAAGCGGTTTGAAGATGTGCTCGTTCCAGCAATGACTGTGATCTACAACTCTTGTTTCCAACATCGAAGAGTGGCAGAAAGGTGGAAGCAGAGTGTGACGGTATTGATCCCGAAGTGAGGAGACCCCACGAGCGTCAAGAACTGGCGACCGATCAATCTCCAGGACTGCATATACAAACTTTACGCAGCACTGTGCACCGGCAGGATCACTGACTGAGCAATCCAGTCGGGAGTCGCCTCAAGTTGCAGAAGGGTTTTATGTTAGTGAATGGATGCGACAAGCATCTGGTTCCTTCTCAAAGTATCCTCCACCCAATACTCAGGGGCGAAAAGCCACTGTACATGACCTACTACGACTTGGAAACTCATTTGGGCCCATGCTACACAAGGTAATACGCACTGCTCTGCAGGCTCAACGGCTTCCGAAGCATATCCAGGAGGTCATCCGTGATCTC
This sequence comes from Eimeria brunetti, assembly GCA_000499725.1. Lineage (NCBI taxonomy): Eukaryota > Apicomplexa > Conoidasida > Eucoccidiorida > Eimeriidae > Eimeria > Eimeria brunetti. The sequence goes on along the minus strand of HG713285.1, from coordinate 21,296 downwards.
TACGAATGAACGAGCTTCTGCATTTCAACGAAGGATGGCTGCTCAGGAAGAATAGATAATAAGAGGGGACTCAAGTAAGGCTGCCCTATCAGCCTTATCCTGTTAAATCTTGCTATTGAGCCGCTGTTGCAGAGGTCGGCAGCATGCAATGGAGGCCTAGAACTGTGTACAATAGATGGGAAGCAGGCCGTCAAGCTTTCCCATATGGCATACGCAGATGACTTGCAAACTGTTGCCAACAGCCGTGAGGGGATCAGCAGACTTCATCAGGTGGTGAAGGCATTCCTTGAATGGACACTTTTAGAGGCCAACCCGTCCAAGTGCGCTACCATGGAATGGAAGGTGGGCATGGCCAGGTAGCAAACAGATCCAGTAGAATTCCACCACCAGCAAGACCTCGTTATACAGGTGAAGCTCGGGGAGGCATATAAATACCTTGGACTCAAGGATGCAGTAGAGACTTCAGCGCACCAAGCCCAAATCCTTCGAGTTATTAGCAAGGCTAAAAAGGAAATCACCAGGATCCTCAGGTCAGCATTAATCTCCTGGCAGAAATTGGACGCGGGGCGTACTTTTGTGATGTCTCGGCTTGACTACCATCTCAGGCACCGCTACCCTTACAAGCAGCAGCTGGCCTTGTTTGATCTTCATATCCGTGCCGCACTGAAAGCGACCTTGAACCTATGGAAAAGGACGGCTTCAGAGGTGTTTCTCCAGCCCTCCTGTCAAACAGGACTGGGCTGCAATCCGCGGCAGACGATCGCAACCGCAAACGCGAATAGCGCGTGCCATCCAGATGCTCAACAGCAAGAGCAGCATGATCGAACCCGTTGCCGAAGGTCATCTGCTTGAGAGCACCAAGCGGGCTTTTGTATACACAGTCGATACTGAAGGCAGCGACCGAGAAGCAATACTCGCTTACCTCAACGGCCGAGGTCTTGGATGCCTCAACAGGAGGGTCAAGGAGGTGGGTATTAGAAACTTATGGTCAGAATTCCCAGAAAACACATCCATGAGCAAAACTCGGATTGACGCTGGAAGTGATGGCAGTTATCTGATGAAGACAGAAGATGGCTTTGCTCCAGACCAACAGCATATCATTAGGAATATGAAACAGCCTATGGCAGGGTGGCAGCACGATGTGAGGAAGGGGAAGGTAGGCCACGGGAAATCGGTGGCCTCCCAGAGAACGGCTAGCAGTGTTTTCTTGACGGGACCGACTTGTCTGAATGCAGAAGAAGTCGTCTTCGCCGTGAGAGCCCGCCCTGCCCAACTTTCTACACGGTCATGTGAGAAACTCTTCTTTGTGTGCCAACAAAGGAGCGTTTGGGGCTCCAGCTATCTTATTGCCCTGGGGAACGGACCTCTCGCTCACCAGGGAGCAACGAAAGAGTACCCCGGTTCCGCGACTTGTGCCCCTAACGATAACACAATCGCAAGCAGAACCCACTTGGTGATTTTATCGTTAATGTCCCAAATCCCCTCACACGATGGGATAGCAACAACTAGGACAAATAGGGGGGCTGCAGGTGATTCAGTCCCTCTTTAGTCCTGAGCTTGCCTTATAGCATATTGCGATGAACCGCATCCCCAAATTGATAATATCTCACTCAGGTGCAGGTTAATAGCCAGTAAAGAAAGGTATATGTCAATGGGCCACCACCGTTGGTTTCCAGTGCAACGCCCTGTCGGTCTTTCCTTATCCCTTTGAGTCGGGCTCACTCTTACTGAAGCTGATGATGAAACCGATACATCTTTATTCAGCAAAATAAGTTGACGCAAAGGTTCAAAATAGTTCCATAGTTCGTTATTCAGAAAACGGAAAGTTCTGCAGTCCCCTCACACACTGGCACAGCGGGTTGCACGTGATGGGGCTGGGGCTGGGAAGGGGACAGTCCAACTTCTGGCGCCCCTTCTTGTTGCACTTGCAAGAATACTCTCACTTAGGATGCAAAACTGAATGTTCAGTACAACAGTGCTGATCCCTTTGGCCATAAGCATTGTCAGGCTTTGTGGTTCCCCGCTGTGCCTCTCTAGGGGGGTCTGCTGCCCCCTGGTGCGCTGTTGTAGCTGCCGGACCTGCCGAATTGTCTTCCACTGCTAGAAGACTCAGGGATCGTGCTGGGTGATCTTCCCATGGAAGGCGCGTTGAGGAATCACAGGGTGTAGGTCTTGGCTTTTTGCGCCTTTGTGGAGTTGTTGGACCTGCTTGTGCCCTTCTGTGACCTTCCACTCCTTTTGTATGCTGTCTCCTGTCCTCGTGGGCTTTACAGGCCTCTGTGGTGGCCAAATTCTGCTCATTATTGAGCAGTTCTGCTCCCCACTGGGTGCGCGTCTCGGTTGCGCCCCGTCTGGCCTAAGCACTTTGATGGCGGCTCGTATGGATTTCTGTCGCGTCCTTCCTCCGTGGAGCGTGGTTTTATACGCCATTTTCCCGGCATGATTCACACCAATGCATCAACGCATCAACGCTGTTCAGCGATAGCTCTGTAGCTCTTAAACTAATCCTTACTGAAGTTCTGGTCTCCGCGGGAGCGCTGGGGGCACCTGTCTTTGGAAAATTCATCCTTTTGTCGAAAAAGGAGGCACCTAGAAGACTTTCCATCTTTAAATTTGTTTTTTGCAGTCCAGCTTTGGGCATGATACAGACCAGTGCAGCTTGCATAGGGAGCTGTCTCGCAGGTTTCACAAGCCTCAAAGGCGGGGGCTGGCCAGCTTCCCAAAGCCAAAGTGAAGGTAATTAGAATAGCTTGGTATTTACAAGGATATTGTGGAAAAGGCCCATGCGTACCTCACACCCGAGCTTGCAGGCGCCGCCGTTGTTTACAAGACCAAACGTAGATGGTGTGGGCCCAGGGTGAAGTATAGCTGCTCCTGATCCAGCGTCTCCCTAGAAAGCAACTGGCATTGGTGGTCTTATGGCCCCTTACTGTGATGTGCTGCTCCCTCTCTCTATGGCCGTGGGATATGGTTCGTCTCCTGCTGTAGAGACACCGAACCCTAGGTAGGCGACTGTTACCATGAAATGCGCACACGTTTCTGCTTTCACGAAACACTGGAGCAAATGTACCTCGTTGGCATGTATGAAGGTAAAACATAAATATATTACATATCCATAGGGTAGCTTTAAGCAGAGTAGGGCACAGCTCGTAGATGGGGCAGGCTCCTTGCTGGTTCCCGTTAGAGCCTCTTTGAGCTCTGGTAGATTCAAGCAATTTAAATGCAAGGGACAGCACAATTACTGCCTTGAGGGCGAGTGAGTGTCTCCTGTGTACTGTCTGCATCGTGTGCTGCTGCTGTATTGTTGCTCCACACAGGCTGTTTCACTGGCCCCTTGAGCTGCAGCTTTCGGTGCAACTCAATGTTGCTTCTGCAGAGGCAGAATCTCTTATCTTTTGACCTGTATTGTTACCTGCTGCAGTGCTGCTGCTTTCCCTTCCTTGGGCAGCGCTGCCTGCACCAGGGCCCAAGGCAGCCTTCGGCATAACAGCAGCTGCAGGCAGCATGCGCAGCTTCTGCTGGCTGCTGCTGCAGCGCTGCTGCAGCTCTTCTGCGCTGCTGCTGCAGCAGAGCAGTTTATCCTTATGCAGAACTGCAAACAAATTGCCGCCTGCTCCTGGCCCCTGGCCCCCTCTACTTCTTAATTGGTCGGGCAGCACGGGTGCATATGGGCGACTGTATATGGTTTCTGGTTCCGTCTTAATGGCGGCGCTTGTGCATCCAGCAGCAGCGCTGTGAGCCTGTGGGTGCTAGCTAGACTCCAGTGAGGTTGCTCAGGAGCAGCAGCAGCACTAGCCACGCTGCAGCAGCTGCTGCAACATTCACAGCGATCAGCAGCAGATGGACGGGAGCACCTCATGCACTGAATAACGCCAAAAGTAGACTATGGTGAATAATTCGATGATAAAGCATATGCCGTAATGCCTTTACTTCCGTCTCGTCCACACTATGAGCCTTATATTTCGAGTGCAAAGTGAGGAAATCAAGGTTGGAGGGTACTTTCAGCTTTGAGATGCAGAACCCGGCAGCAGCGAAGAAGGGAAGGGCGCAGTCTGCTGCAGCAGCGCATGCAGCAGCAGCAGCTCCATAGCTCCAAGAGGCTGCACCAAAGACATTCCGCCGCTCCACTTGGGGCTTATGTAGGGGACAGGGACGCTAGTGTCTGGTTCCTGCTGCTGCTGCTGCTGCTGCTGCTGCGTGTTTCCATCTATGCGCCCCCCAACAGTACATTCATTAGAAGGGGCCGCCCTGTGAGCCTGCATATACTGGAAGGCACCCCAGCCAATCATGGCTGCATTGTCGTTGCATAAGTCAGCAGAAGGCACTACCAACCGCTGCACACCACGCGCATTGCTGCGGTTGTTGCTGCTGGTGCTGTTGCTGCTGCTGCTTGTGTTGCTGTTGCTGCCGCAGTTGCTGCGGCTGCTGCTGCTGTTGCTGCTGCTTCTGCAAAAGCCGCAGTAGCAGAGCGAGGCTGGCAACATCTGGAAAGGGGAGGAAACCCCATGGAGGTTCCAAGGAACCTCCCGCATGCTGCAACTGCTGCTGCTGCTGCTGCTGGGTTGCAGCAGCAGCTGCCTCCCCGGCAGCAGTATGTTGAAGCGCCTGCATTTGGAGTGGCTGCCTGTAGTCCTGCTGTTCTCCGCCACTGCTGCTGCCTTTGCGGCTGTTGCTATTGCTGCTACTGTTGCTCGTGGGGCGGTCTTCTCAGCAGCTGCTGCAGCAACGAAATGACGAGACACACAAAGGGGCGCTGCTGCTGCACGTGGGTCCGCTGAAGGAGACAAACTGCAGCAAAAGGAAACAAACGATGACAGAGGAAACTGGAGCGCTGCATAATCACTGAAAGAAAAGCCATCCACCAACACCCGCAACGCCTCCCTCACAACGGCTTCTTCCTGCTGCTGCTGCTTCTGCTGCTGCTTCTGCTGCTGCTGCTTCTGCCCCTCTTGCTTCTGTTGCTGCTGCTGGAGGTCCCAATGACTGGTAACCACAAGGAGCGGAAGCCGCTCCACAAGCTTGAGCAGCCGCTTCTTCAGAGCGGCAAACTCACGCTGCTGCAGCCGCATATCTCTGCGCTGCTGCAGCTGCTGCAGCACTTGCTGCTGCAGCTGCAGGTTCCGAGAGACGCCTGAAGGGGCAGTAGCAACACATAAAAAGAGACACACAGCAGAACACACACCATTCCAGGCAGCTTCTGCTGCAGCAGCAGCAAAGGCAGCATTAGCATGAACTCCAGGAGCAACAGCAGCCACAGCAGCGCAGCAGCAGCAGCAGCTGACCGCCAACGAGTGCGATGGTTTTGAGCTCGGGTAGGAACTCCGTTAGCCAAAGGGCTCGAGACAGCCGCCGGCAGAGATACGTGAAGAGGCCTCCAGACAACACAGAGCACCCATACAGACCGCTAGCTAGCTAGCTAGCTAGCTAGCTAGAGGGGGACTAAAAAGCTAGCCAGCCGTCTGGTAATAGAAGAAGCCACGGGTTGCATGCCTAAAAAAATGCATGCGCGGGTAACTACTTGGAGAGCTATATAGATAGCTGCGCAGACAGCCGGCAACTCTGCCGCTGCTAGCTAGCAACAGCAGCAGCGGCAGCAGCAGCGGCAGCACAGCTAGCTAGCCTCACAACGTTCAGCCCTGCAGCTAGATGGCAAACTGGTAGCTAACAGCGCCGGCAGCAGCAGCAGCAGCAGGAGCAGCAGCAGCAGGAGCAGCAAGAGCAGCAGCAGCAATGATGTAAGGAAGCAAGGCCTACACTCCTGGATATACTTAGCAACACATCGCTGCTGCTGCAGCGAGAGAAAATTATATTTGGCCTTTAAGGATTCCATTTGCCTCATCAGATGCGCCTTTATGCCGGAGAAACTGCAGCACAAGACCGCGCATGCACACCTGCTGCTGCTGCTGCTGCTGCTGCTGCTGCTGCTGCTGCTGCTGCTGATGCTGGGACAGAAAGAGAGACGCAGAGACAGACGCAGACACACCCCAGCAGCAGAATATAGGCAAAGGGGACAAATGAAACCTTGCCTCATATTGAGAGTATTTTGCATGTGAGATGCGGGTGCAGGCGGCAGCAGCAAATCCGCAGAGCCAGCATGAACTGCCAAAGATTCCAAGAATGCTCCGCCTGCCTGGTGCCGTTGCTGCTGCTGCAGCTGCTGCTGCTGTTGCTGCTGCTGGTCTTCCCGCTGCTGCTGTGGCTGTTGTTGTTGCTGTTGGGCCGCCTGCTGCTCGTGCTGTTGCTGCTGCTGCTGCTGCTGCGGCTGCTGCTGCTCGGCCGCAGCAGCAAGGGTCCGCAGCTGCCTCGCGGTCTTGTCTAGGGCCTCTCCAATAGCGTCATCGAGTGTCTGCCCAAGAGTGAGAAAGGAATAGGGCAAAGGCAGCGAGTTTCTGCTGCTGCTTCCTAGGCCTGCAGCTGCAGCAGCACCTGCTGCAGCAGCTGATGCAGCAGCAGCAGCAGTTTGCTTGTTGGCAGTCCCATCCCCATCCTTTGCATCTGCGGGTACCTGCGCCCCCCGCCTTAGAGGGTTAAGGGAGGGCTGGACAAAGAAGTGCTGCTGTAGCCGCAGCTGCTGCTGCTGCTGCTGCTGCTGCTGCTGCCCTTGCAGCAGGTCGGGCTCCTGCTGCAGCACCTTCGTCTGCTTCATCTGCCTTTCCTCCTGCAGCACGAATCCCCTCTGCAAAATTGAAAACTGAGAATGGGCCCCAGTCAGCAACACACAGAGAAGCGGCTCGCTTGGGACCACGGGGTCAGGTGCTGCTGCTGCTGCTGCTGCTGCTGTTGCTGCTGCTGCTGCTGCGGAGGCGGCATCTGCTGCTGCTGCTGCTGCATTACGTTCCCCTGCTGTTCCTCCCGCTGCTGCATCTCCTGTTGCTACATTTCGTGCTGCTGCATATCCCGCTGCTGCACCTGCTGCTGCTGCTGCATCTGCTGCGGCTTCTGCACCTGCTGCGGCTTCTGCACCTGCTGTTCCTGCTGCGTCTAATGCTGCAGTTGCTGTGTTTAAGGGTTTGTTTAGGGCATATGCTTCTGCTGGGTAAAGGGGGGACCCCCGCTTGCTGCTGTGCTGCTGCTGCTCCAGTCGGTAAGCAGCAGCAGAAGGAAGAGATGCGCTGAAGACATGGCCTTGTAGGTGATGAACACCTACCACAGCAGGCAGTGCAGCAGCAGCAGCAGCAGCAGATACCCTCTGCCGCAGCGCTTCCACTGCAGCAGCCTTCTGCTGCACCATCTGCTGCATCTGTTGCTGCCCCTGCTGCTCGCGCTGCTGCTGCTGCTGCTGCTGCTGCAGCAAAGGATTTCTGGGGTTCTTCATAACCCCGCGGAAGGCACAGCGCAAATGCCAAGAAGGTTCAATGCAAATGGCAGGTTTCACAGGGTCCACCAACAGCTCATTCGGGGGCCCCCCTGGGGGCCCCCCGAGGATTCGTTAAGAACCGCGTCATAGGCAGCAGAAAGTAATGCATCCAGAGAGTTGGCGGGAGACTGATGTTGCTGCGGCAGCAGCAGCTGCTGCTGCTGCTGCTGCTGCTGCTGTTGCTTCTCTGTTTTAGCAGCAAGGCGGAGGAGCAGCAACAAAGAGTTGACGAAGGCTGCTGCTGCTTCTGCTGCTACTCGGAGACAGAGAGACAGCCCGGGGCCCTCAGTGAATGCCACATACCTTAGGGAGAAAGCATCAATGCCTGAAGTGCAGCAGCAGCAGCCCAGCAGCAGCAGCAGCACAGCAGCAGCATAGCAGCAGCAGCAGCAGGTTGGGAAGGCTGCAAGCAGCAGCATAAACGGCAAAAACTGAAATGCATCGAGCCGCATCTGCTGCTGCTGTTGTGAAGAAAAGCAGAAGCAGCAGCTGCTGCTACTGAGAATAAAAAGGGACCAGCCGCCGCAGCAGCAGCAGCAACGGCAGCAACACCTTTTTCTGCCTTTTCCAGGTGTATACGCAGCTCATAGGTTTCTTTATTTGTCTGCCCCACTTGTTTTAAACACGAAACAAAAGAAATAAACACAAGCTATACGCGCCCCTGCTGCTGCTGCTGCCGCTGCTGCTGCTGCCGCTGCTGCTGCTGCCGCTGCTGCTGCTGCAGCTGGGCAGACACCGCCGCAGGCAGCACTAAGTCTTGCTAACCCGATTTAAGAATTGCTTCTTCCAAAACAGATAATATGCGTTTTCTGTGTGCTGCTGCTGCTGCTGCTGGACAGACACCGCCGAAGGCAGCATTAAGCCGCCCCTGGCCCCGCACGCAGTTCGACAGCACCTCGCCCTTGCTGCAGCAACAGCACCAGCAGCAGCAGCAGCAACAGCAACAGCAGCAGCAACAGCAACAGCAGCAGCAGCAGCAGCAGCAACAGCAGCAACAGACACACACAAACAAATGGGCACCCTCGGGAGTCATGCCTGCAGCACCGCCAGTGGAAGCAACAGCTGCAGCTGCAGCAGCAGCAGCGGACGAACCTTGTCACTACAGCAGCAGCAGTATCATCGCAAGATGTTTCCAATGCCAGGCACAGCTCATCACCCTCTTGGCCCACGGGGGGCCCCCAGACCCTCCCGCGGGCGCCTGCTGAGGTGAAGGGGCCCCTCGCTGCTCCCCTCTCCCAGAAGCTGCAGCAGCAAGATGATTTGCTAGACCCTCCTGAACCCTGAAAGGCACCATCAGGGGCAGGTTGATGAAGGGGGGGGCCCCTGGGGGGCCCCCGAATAAAGCTGTAGGGGGGCGCCGCAGGGGCTGCTTCACCGGCCCGCAGCAGTGTCAGCAGCAGCAGCAGCAGGAGCAGAACCGCTTGCTGATGCTGCTGCTGCAGCGGCTTGTGCTGCTGCCGCATGCCTGACAAGGGGGGCACTGTGGCATTGCAGCAGCACCAAGGAGAGGTTGCTGCATCGCAGCAGCAGTAGCAGCAGCAGCAGTTGTAGCAGCAGGGAAAGTCTGCTGCAGCAGAAGGAAGAAAAATATTGTTTGGATCCTGTTTTATGTTGCTGTTTGTTTCACTACAGTCTCAGGGGGCCCCCCAGGTGTCTATACAGCTGCCAGAGCTGCCACCCATCGCCCACTGAAATCCTATTTTTATGCATAAAAAGAATCTCACAGACAAATTAGATATATTTATTTAAAATTAAATTTAGCTATACCTATTATATAATTTCTCTCAAAGATTTGTGCCTTGTCTAGAAGAGCGGGCAGGGGGGCCCCCCAGGACCCGCTAGCCGGGGGCCCATAGGAAGGGATGAAGGAAAAAGAAAATAAATAATATTTTGTGATAGGCTTTTAATTTTTAAGTTTAAAGAATATGGCATTTATTTATTTCCTTAGGCTCTTAAGCGTGCATATAGGGGCCCTACTGCTGGGGCCCCCTGCTCTTGGTAAACATGCTGGGGGCCCCACGCTGCCTAAGCAGCAGCTGCAGCACAGGGTTGGGTTGCTGCTGCTGCTGCTCTCGTTGCACTTTTGTCTTTATTTGCACTTTCCTGTTGGAATCTGCAGCAGTCGAATATGACGCCGTGCCGTGCTGATGCTGCTGCTGCTGCTGCGGCGGCTACGGGAGCTGCTGGCGCTGCTGCTGCTGCTCCAACGCCTGCAGCAGCAGCAGCAGCAGAAACAGCAGAAGCAATGCAAGAGGAAAACCCTTCACAGCAGCTGCATGCACAGTCCACAAGGATATCAGAACCTGTTCCCCGGGGGCCCCTGCCTGCTTCGGCCCTCGTCCTAGCAGAGGCCCTAGATGCTTCCTTCTGCCCTTTAGTTGATGAACTGGCGCAGCAGCTGGTGCAGCAGCTGCTGCTGCTGCACGAGGAGCACCCGTCTCTGTTCCAGACAGTCCAGGGGGCCCCTGCGGGGGGGCCCCCGGGGGCCCCTTCAGCGGGGGGCCCCCCCTTCAGCCTGGAGCTGGAAGGGCGACTAGGGGTATTGCTAGAAAGAGATAGAGGCTCCCGTATTCGGCTGCCG
>HG713284.1:80075-87575 GCA_000499725.1 Eimeria brunetti | reverse complement strand
TTGTTGAACAAATGAATCCTATAAGCACATGGCACTGCGTGTTCACGAAATCCAAGGGTATTCCTGCAACTCGATTTTTCTGAATTTTCAGAAAAAGTTGAAGAAGTTGAAACGAGCATGCCAGGGCGAATGAGCGGAAACTCATGCACCTCGGGAGAGTTCACGAAACTCAGGAGGGAAAGTCATTGCAAGCTTACAAGCTTTAATTGCCGGCTGTAAGAACTAAAAACTTCAACTATTCCACTCGATCGGCCGACTGCCAGCCACCTGCCGTCAGGGCTGAACTGGAGGGCTTCCACACTGGGCGGCGGTTGGCTGTCGATACACCTGAAACGAGAAAGCGAGGGAAGGGGTCCGAAATAGTAACACCCGATCGAAAGGATATAGCTGCGATACTACGCACAATGGAAAGGAAATAAATCATATTTTTCCCACCTGCACGATAATATCGCCGTTTCCATCTTCGCATGCCTTCCAATTCGACCTCGGCTCCCTGCAGCGGCGGAAAAGGGAGGACTACAGCCCTCCCGGTACCCGTGAAGTTTCACCCCTTTTCACGTTCACTCTACATAAGAACAATAAATACTTCAAATGCTAATTTGACGCCGAATCAGCAATAATTTGGCAGCATGCATCGATGGGGCCGGCCGTTGCATGCAGCGCAGCCCGGCGTTCCTTCGGTGAAAACCATAGAATGTTGAACACAAATTTGCATAGATTCTGCCGTATATTGCACTCTAGCAGTAGATAAGTAGAAGAACAAGAGGGAAAATGTAGCCAGGACCTCAACCAGCATGTATTAAAGAGAGCAATCGGCCTCTCAGCCAGTGAGGGGTGAAGAGGGCTGCAGCCCCAAAGGCAACCCTTCAGGAAAATGAAGTTTAACGCATATTAGAACACATTAACTCTTAAGTTCAGCCTATATTATCAAATTACCAATAGGATTTGCACTGTCCATAGTATACCAATAAACGCTGCATTGCAACCCTACTTCAGGAGGGGACCTCCAACACTGATGTTTGAAGAAAACGGGTGTTGGCCCCTCTGCAGTGTTTCCCCCCTTTCCAACCTTCCCAACACTATGGTGGCTATTGCACTGGTGGCGGCCAATCTCCACAAAGGGCAATTATTGACTGAGTCAAAGGATTCAAGATGGGGGGTCCCACCTCTACACTCCAAACAGACTGGGCAGAGGGACGAAGGCTTAGTGCTGTTGCAGAGAGAACACGTTTTCTTATTATTGAGAACCACATGTGTGCAGGGCGTCTAATTTCAAGTTAGGTGCAAGATGGACGTTGAGATCCCCATAGCACAGGCTGCGCCGAACCATTCTCTCCCACATTAGTGCATGCGCAAAAAGCAAGCTCTCTTGAGGTTGTATGTGAGACTACCTTGCTCGACGAGCTGCAACAAGTTGCACTGGACCTCATGAGACGCCGCCTTCTCTCTCTGTCAGATTTACCTTTACTGGGGCGCTGCGCTCAGGATGCCTGGGGGTTGGAGGGAGGGTCAGTCACTGCGTGAAACTACTAGCTTGAGTACCTGGCTGAATTGCAGTTAGAGAGAGTTTCCGATTTACATCAAGGACTCTCCTTCATTACAACGAATCGCAGCCTACGTTGCTGCAACTCCCACTGCAAGGCAGCCCCACGTGCCAGGACAGCTAGCCCTTCTTTGGTACTTGCACGAACACTGCAGGCAACTGCTAAGCGCCCACCTGGCCCTCAATACTCAACCTGCAGGGAAGATGCTAGTCAATGTAAATTATAGACCTGTCACTAACATTCTCTCGAGGTAGCCACCTCGCGTCAGACACACCCTTCCACAATTATCCGAGGCGAACATGACAGGAGAATAGCAAATCCCGTTCCAGAGACAACAAAATCGCAAGCACTACCCGTTAATGAATTTTAGCTAAGGTCCCGAAAGCCCTCACACGATGGGGTGGCAAGGGGCTAAGGCGAATGGAGGAACTGCGGGCCAAACAAAGCTGCTGATGAGCAAACGCTCAGTCTCTCTTCTGTCCAAGCCTTGCTTTAGAACATTTAATCAGACGAAACCATCTTCACAAACATAGTACTTCTTTAGACGGAGACTGATTAACAGACAGTTCCGAATGGTGCTTCCGTGGGGGGCACGCACCTCCCTAGGGCTCCGCCCCAGGGTATTTGGTTTTGCGGAGCAGCTCCTCTCTCCGTCCCTCCATTAGCTACTACTGTGGTTCAGAAAGTTGAATCTACATCAGGCCTATTCGGTAAACAAAACACAGCCAGGAGCATATGAATGGTTTATTTCTCTCTCCCCGCAAGAGATAATGTTCTGTTACCCCCACTTGTCGCGTCAACGCGGCCCAAGGGGCTGAGGCTGAGAAAGAGGAGATAATCTAGCATGTGTCGCAACATCTTGTTGCACTAAATGCCACGACGTTTTCATTTGGGGCCAAAACAATACAACCCTTTTGCTATATAGTATCTAGGAAACTTGTTGAGTAATGAATGGCAACTAGAAATTACACCCGTATACTCACTGCTACACAGCCCACAAAAGGGCAGCAAGCAAGGAAAACAGCCAAGTTGAAAAGCTTGCTGTGATTGTAGTGAAACTTGACTATAGATATTATGGTTGGTATACGACGCGCGATGAATTGCCGCCAGAATATAGAGTTGAATTAATGTATCCTGGCTTAACGGGTGCTTTCCAGAAGATCAAAGGCCTTTCACAGACGACTGGTGAATAATTGTTGTACTCTTTCTTATGTGATTGAACCGGCAAAGGAATGAAGTGTGCCTATCTCCTGGATTTATCCCAAACAAAGCGAGCGCCATCACAGCAGCTAGCGGACGGCTAACATGCCATGAAACCTATGAAGATATTCCTCTAGAGCTGTTAAAAACCGGGCATCTCTGCTCTTGTCCTAGTTTCAGAGTTTTGCCTTTGCTGCTGCAGAGTGAAGAGATATTCCTCGGAGAAAAGGCACATCCTAAGATACCAAACAGACCTAAACACCCTCTGTGTTGAAGTCTAGTACTTACCACTCTCTCTGTTGTCTATCTTGGCAACAATCGTAGGCTTGTGAGTAGTGAAAATAAAGGAAGAAAAAGCGCAAATGATGGCAGGTAAGCGAGGATGCAGAACAAACTGCTGAAAGTTTGTTCTCAAACTGAAGAGATTGGATAATTAGTCAGTTGGATCATTGGTGACGGGACCTAGCACGTGAGCTGCCAATGCCACCGGACAACTTTTACGTTATCAAAGTCTATTTCTTTGTCACGTGCGACAGGCATTGACAACTGGCTTGCAAATGAAGCAAATGCGCGTTTGCGGATTTCGCCTTGGGTTCTTGAGTCCCCGACTTGCCAACTCTTGTTTATTCTGTGCTGCTGTCATTTTGTAGGTGATTCGGGCATTCGCAACCCCCATATCCACTGGCTGTATGTCTAGACCATTTCATAGACGCCTTTCACCTTTCCTAGGTGGACCATTCTACCCGGCATACCCCGACAAAAGACTAAATACGAACTTTCCTTGCCTCTAAAAGCAGCATCAATAACTCACCAAGGCAATACACCGCACTAGCCCAGCAACTTAGCACCTCATGTTCGTTTATGAGCTCTGCAGTGCTGCGAAGTATGACAAGAGGGGGCGCCCCTAACTGGTGCCAGTAAGCTGCAGCAGAGTCCAATACGTCCTATTGGTGGGGGGGCGCCCCAAAGCGTCTGACCCTCAGGCCCTTACTACCAGTGTGGAAGCCCGCTATGTTAAGTGGCCTACGGCCTGGTCCTACTGCGGAAAGCTGGTTGTATATCATTGGCTGCACTGCACCTTCCTGGGACCCCCGCTGCAGGGCACCCTTGCATGCAAGCGAGCGAAAGGCCCCCTTTCTGCACGCACTAACACTGTAAAGTATTGTTAAAAGTTGATTTGGCCTTAAGGGGGCTGCCTGCATGCAACTAGGAGCCTCGTTGCGCACTTTAGACAGAGGATGCTCTACACACACGGGAGACGGAAGCGTCGCTTCGGGAGGCTGGCGTTTGTCTGCCGAAGCAGCGGGGAAAGGGCCGAAAACTCACTAAAATGATGGAAATGTGCAAGAAAGCAAGTTTTTGTGGGTTTTGTTAATCCTAGTTGGGCTCCAACTCGCACCGCAACAGGCGGGGTGTGTGTGCTATGAAAGGACAGGAACACCACGGAGGAGGGAGGGGTGTGTGTTGCTTTTGCAAGTGGCAGTGTGTGGTGGTATCAAATGGTATTTATATTTACTTTTGGGTTTAAATTTGCATATTTAATGGGGAGTTCAAGAAAAGGAAGAAGGGAGCTGAACGGGTGTAAGGGAGAGAGGCGCGACTGCAGCAGGGCCTGGCGGTCAACAGCTGCCCCGCCACTGCAGCAGCAGCGCCGTGCAAGAAGAGTAGCTGCTGCGCTGTGGGGATATTTCGAATTCTAATTGCCGCTTTAATAATAACCATTTATTCTCGGCCTTTCACTCGCTTCCTACAGTGCAGCGAGGGTAAGAAGTCGGACCCCGGGACCACGCCCTACCCAGCACGCAGCGAACGGTGCTCCGGGGTTCTTGTGGCTCCGTCTCCTTGCAAATTCTTGAGTGCTGGGAAACGGAGGGGTCTATACACTTCCTCGAGTGTATAGGCACCTCTCTATCGCTTGTGTTTCTCGCTTGCTGCTTCGCCGCTGAGGGGGGGCCGTCGTCTGAGGCCGTCGTCGTGCGGACTGGGTTTTCTCTGTTCTTGTTTGCGCTTGTCTTCTGCTGTAGAGGGGAAAGGCGCAGAAGGGTTAAACCTCTCAGCTTAATCGATAGGGCACTTCCCCTGGGCCTTAGCAAACGTAGAACCCACCTTCTCTCCCCCGTTTGTGCTCGCATGCAATTGCTGCAGATGGCGGAGTGTTTCACTGTTGCGTCGGCCGACGCTGGGTCGCCTTCCTTCACCCTCAACAGCGGTCCTTACACGAACGTCCGGGTGTATGTACACCTCGCGAAGTAAGCTGGACTGGGGGGTTCCCTCCCTGCTCGTTTCTCACTTTTTTCTGCACACGTTGCATGCGTCTCCCGTCTCATCAAGCTCCCTTTCATTGTTCAGTTTTCGTCGAACAAAGGCTGCTGTTCCTTAGCCCTCTCTTTAGGCGGGTGGCCCCCCTCTTGTTTTTTTGCTGCTTGTGGATTTTCTGTTTCCTCCCTTGCTGCGCCCTTACCCTGCACAGGGGCCTGCCTGCAGATGCCTGGGAGCAGGTCCATACAAACCCCCTCTTCGCCGAATGGGTATCGAACCTCTGCCATGAGGGCAGGCTGATGGTAGAGTCCATCACCATCCAGCAGCTGAAGCCAGAGATACGCATCTGTAAGCCCATTCAGCTACAGCTGCATGCATGCATGCGCAGCAGTTGCAGCAGTTGGGGTGGGGAGAGGGTAAGGGAACGTATCGATGTATATTTGGGTACATGCATGCGGTTAATGGGTAGTATGTATAGACTGTTTTCTTTGTGTTTTCTTCTTTGTATTTGCAGATGTGAAGGCGACGACGGTCAACGGCACGATTGTGAGTGGACCAGTGGTCCTGCGTCCGATGCAGTCGGCGATTCTGATCGTGCTGCGAAACTCGGTGACGAACCTGGAGCTCTGTGTGTTCTGCAAGCGTCCGGATCTGACCACTGGTCTGTCAGAGAGCCTGGCCCTGGTGGAGGGCACCTTTGACCAGCAAGGAAAACTAGAGGGCCCCTGCGGGGCGCTGCTAGAGAAGCACCTGAACTTGTCTCTGAACAGAGATGACTGCGTGGACCTCTTGACTGCTGCACACGGAAGGATAACGGGCGATTCAGGGGTCACCTGCTGCCCCTCTGCAGCAGCAGCAGACGGGCCCCCCGCCATACGCTCTCGGCTGCTGCTCTACCGCAGCATCGTCGCTCCTGAGGTGCTGCAAAAACTGGAACGAGATGTAGGCAGGACAAAACGGCACGGCTTCCCGCCGGCTACCGTCGGATCTGCACAGGAGGGCGAGGAGCTCCTGGGCCTCAGGTATGTATGGGGGGAAGCTGCTGCCCTGTATTTATGTATGTATTTGTTTTTAATTATGTTCAGTTGTGTTCTTTTGTTATTTATCCTCTCTCCACGCATACACACACAGTTCAGCCGACGGAAAGCGATCGGGACGGGGGGCGCTGCTGCCGGGTTTCCGTGCATGCGTTGCTTCTGGCGCTTGCTGCCACTGTTCATTTCCTTTCTACAGGTGCTGCAATATCTGCTGCTGCTGTATCTGCTGCTGCAATTCTTCCTTTTTTTCTGTTTCAGCGTGGTGTACATGGGGGACACGTGGCGGGCGACGCTGGACCCGCGGGCGGTGTTCGCGCTGTTCCTGCTGGTGGAATTCCGTTACCACCAGCTGAAGCTGCCCAAACCGCCGCGAGACGCCGCGCCCGACGCGAAGGCGCTGGCCCGCCGCGGCGAGGCGGCGGCCGGCACCGCCCTGAGCGCGCCGCCCAAGAAAGCGGCGCAATTCCGAAAAATTTCGTCGCTTACCCCCCTCTGCACCGGCGTCAACTTGCGAGTCAAAGTCGTAGAACCCATTCGACCCGCAGTAAGAGGAAGAAGATGGAACGGAAGGGAAATGGGGGGCTATTATAGTATATATATGTAGTATTGGTTTTTTAGAGGGAAGGAGGGGAGGGCAGGTTTCATAGGGGGTTGTTGAACATCTGGCGTGGTAGAAGTCGGAAGGCTATGGTAGCCGCTGCAGCTGGTTTCTTGATGGCTAGACAGGACAGTAGCCAGTTGTAGTTTTTGATTTTAACTGCGGGGGCTGGCAGGCAGCAGCTGCTTCTCATGGTTGTGTATTCATCTTTTATTTTCCTAGTTGGGTTTTGTATCTGCCTTGTGCAGCCCGACGTCATCCTCCCTCGGGGTAGGGCCGTAAAGAGAGCCACCATGGTGGTGGGCGACGATGAGGGAATGATTACCCTCAAGTGAGCGCATGCAGCTATAGTATTGGCTGGATCAGCTGTTGCAGTGCTGCAGCAGCAGCAGCAGCAGCAGCAGTGGGTTCGCCTGACTCCCGTTTGGCTTCCGTCTTGTGCTTTTTTTTGTTCCAGCTTGGAAGGTGGCCAGCTCGAGCTGCCGGACGTTGTGAACACTCCCCTCTTGATTCGAAACGCAAAGGTTGAAATGGAATCAGGTCACATGCGCCTCGCAGTGGATAGATGGGGGAAGATTTCGTAAGGCGTGCATCTGTGCTCCCCGTTGCAACTATGCTGGTGCTGCTGCTGCTGCTGCTGTTGAAACATGCTCGTGACATTGTCATATCTTGTGAATCCCTGCTGTTTCTCCCTTCTATGTTCCTTGCATCGATGTGTATTCGTGTGTATATGTATGCCTGCATGCGCGTTGCAGGGATGCTCGAGACGACGACTTCAAGGACTTCAATTTTTCAGTTTGCACCGCCAGAGATATGAGCGAACAGGAATACGAATTGGTGCACATGCCCGGCGCAGATCAAG